>JARJRV010000274.1:0-22125 GCA_030783925.1 Aschersonia sp. MBC 735 | reverse complement strand
GCCACGACACGGATGCCTTCATCTCGTCCTCGACCAGCTTCTGCACCAGTTCGGGGCTCATGATGTCTTGTCGGAACCGCTCTTGCTGGAGCAGCTCGAGGTGTCTGAGCGTCGGGCCCGGGTACGTCAGGTATTTGAGGTAGGGCGGCTTCGTCCAGTATTGCAGGTAGGCGAGGTAGGCGACGAAGGCGGGCTGCGTGAGGAGCTTCTGCGACGCGAGGTGATTGAGGTAGAAGGGGTTGGCGAGCGACTGGACAAACTGTTGTTGGTTGGAGGGGGTCAGATCTTTTCGAGCCTTTTCTCTTCTTTGTTCTCTATGGATTTGTTTTGGAGTCGGATCTTACCTCAAGTTCAATCTCGAAGCGTGAGTAGCCGCCATACATGGGCTCATCGTCGTCGGCCGGCGGCGAGGCTGAGCCCATGGTGATGTCTTGGGAGGCCATGAGCGAATGAATGAATGAATGAGAATGAGGAAGGCTGATGTTTGACATGGGGCCTGGACGCGCATCGCGGGAAGTCAAGGCTGGGGGGGGGGCCCCACCGCGCTTTAGAGAGCTTGCAGCGGGGTCTTCTTCGGCAAGGCGCTCACGATATTGTGCTTCTGGCATGGCTAATGCAATTTGTTGTACCGCATTCCACTGTATAGGGGTTGAACTTTACTAATTAAGCCATGGCGAATATGACGCCGTCCGCCAGTCCCATTCTTGGTCCCGTCCCCCAAATGTATACATCTATTTACAACGCCATGGCCGCGGCAAACAAAGCAGCGACGGCACCGGCAACAGGGCCCACGGCGGCGGCGGCGCCACCGGTAATGACGGTGCTGGTGGGGGCAGCAGTGGTGGTACCATTACCGCTGTACGAAGGTGCCGTAGGGCCCACGACCGCTGCGGTGGTGCTAGCAGTAGGCGTGGCGCTGGACACGGCGGGAACGCTGGGCGCGGAGGAGGAGCTGCTGCTGCTGCTGCTGCCAGAAGCAGATGCAATCGCCGAACTGGCGGGGCCCGTGGTGGCGATTGGGGCGCCCGTAGCCAACGCCGCGCACTGCTTGGCCGCAATGCCCTGGGCGGCGAGCAGGTCACTGAAGTTGCAGCTGTTCTTCGTCACGCAGCCCAAAACCGGAGAGGCGAGCTGGCTCTGCGACTTGCACGCGCATATCGCAACATCGGTCGCGCTGCCTGTGCAGCCGATGGTGGGGAGAGACTGTTGAATGCATGAAGCCTGCGAGACAGCATGCTCGTTAGCAGGTAATTTTTTTTTAAGCAAAACACACGTCGTCTTCGCCTGCTTACCACGCAAGGAGCAATGCCGTCGAGGTTCTGGCCGGCAGCGAGGCCAGCCACAGCCACAGCAACAAACGCAGTCTTCATTATGGGACGTGGGAGTATGGTGCTCAGCAAGCAAGCAACGAGATGGCAAACGAATGTCGTATGGCCTTTGTCAAAGCGAAGTGCGAATCAATAGGGCGAGATGAAGAAATCAAGAACGGACGGACAGAACTGAATGGGAACATGGACGGCACGCCGCAGCACCTGCTTATATATCACAACTACTTCACATCTTGTGCTAAGAGCTTTCGAGCTTCGCGCCTTGGGCAGCAGAGAGCTCCGACGCTCCTACTCTACAAGGCGAGGCGTGGGAAGAGAGGGCGTGGGCACCCTTGCCGAAGTCATCGTAGACGAAGTAACGCGCCGGTGGCATTGGGGTGGTGGTTCGTTGCGGTGCCCCGGGTTTTCCATTAGCGGGTCGCATTCCCGCAAGAACCTGGGCCTGGGCACCTCGCAGAACGGGCTCCACGCGTGCCCCACCACCGGAGAGTTCAATAGCTTTCGACGCGACGATCCGCCGCCCAAATTCGTCGACCGCCCGATTTGGCTCGCCATCAGGAGAGGGGAGCGTAGGGGGGAAAAAAGCAAAGAAAAGAAAAGACACAATAAACAAGAAGAAAGGAATGGAATGATCCGTCGGATCACGATACTTTGCGAGTGTACATTGCGCAAGAAGCTTTCCGTTCACCCAGACAAGTGAAGCATTGCCATGTGCAACCATTTTCCCAGCGCGATTGGTCGGCTCACAGGGAAATGATGGGACAGATGTTGGCGTCCATGAGCTGACTGATCTGTACTGACCATACAGGTGTCCGTCTAGTGAGCAGCGGGCCGACAGGGGCTTCATGCATTCGCTGTGTTTCTGTTGGCAACGCAGGTCCTCATCGCGATGGTTGCCGCGAAAGAAGAAGAAAGGAGAAGAGAAGAAGGGAAGAGAGAAGCTACAAGGGGGGGCCAAAAATGAGGCAAACCGAGAACAATTTCAAATTGCCTTGCGTAGAAGCGGCCGGCTTGGCAGGTTCCTGAACCGAGCTCCCCGTTAATAGTACAGCAATTTGATTTTTTAGAAACAGTAGCCTGCCGAGGCCGATGAGTAGACAGGAGAACTTGGCAGTTCGCATGTACAGGGAGACTCAAGTGACATATCGCGAGCATTATAAGACCATGTCAGCGACGGGGGGCCAACAGTTGACAAACTCTACAGCTTTTGCGATGCGCCCTCTCGTGCGACATGCTGTATGGGGAAGGGCACATGCTGTCAATGACACCCGCCGCGACACAATGTAACCCGGCGACATAGGCAGCGCGGAAAAGGCGAGTCGACTTCCCTCGCGTCGTTAAGAGGCCGAGTTAAGTACAAGGCGAGAAAGGGGCTCATCTATCTATTGTCCCATCGCGTCCGGCTCATGATGATGGGCCTCGCCGGGTCCCAGGGCCCTCGAATCTCGTTCTTGTACTTTTGCAGACCAATCAGCCACCAGCTGCACCCTCCCGTGGCCAGGACAGAGATGGCGACGCTGAAAAACATGCCGAGGAGGCCGCTCTTCCAGGCCAATGGTGCGCTCCATGTGCCAACACCGCCGTCGTCGCCCAACACCAGTCCCACGCCCCAACCTGCGCCCAGCACCAGCACCACTGTCTGCAGTACGTGGTACCGCCAGCTGCGGTGACGGACGTGCCGCCTGAAGACCGGGAATAGGCCAAACACCTCGATGCTGAACAGCGTCAGGCTAAACACCTGATTGGTGGCCGACAGCCGGCTGGCCAGCACCGTCGATGCCATGAGCGCCGCGTTGGTGGACAGCGACGCTGGGAACTTGGTCTCGACGCCCCCTGAGTAGTCGAAGAAGAAGATGTTGATGGCCAGCAGCCAGAACGACATGGCCCAGATGGAATCGCTCGACGTCGAGCGCGTCAGCGACTTGAGGATCGGCGACAGCCCCAGCAGCGTCGAGTAGATGAGCAGCGCCGACTTGATCGTGCCCAGTCGCTGGTGCGTACGATTCTCGTCCAGCGGCTCGCTGCTGGGGAATTCGATGCTCGGTTTGCGCGACGAGGATGTCAGCCGAGCGTGGCTGCCCTCGAGGTTGGCGGCAGCTGTCACGGTTGTCATTGCCGACATGACCGTCGTGATGGTCGACGCGGCGGGTGTGCTGGGGACCGACGAGGGAAGCGACTCAACGCGCAGTGGATGCGGTGGTCGTCTGACGCTTCCAGCTCGATTGCGTCTTCGAAGACTGCCCGTTCGTGCTGCGACCGGCGAGGCTATTGTTGTTGTTGCCGTGGCTGCCGCTGCTGCTTCATCTTCCTTGTCCTCCTCCTCTGAGACCCATCTCTCCCAAAGGATCCAGCCGAGAAAGGTGCAGACGCTGCTCCAGTTGACGACGGCCGCGGGCGATATGCGCTCGTGGTACATGCCCACGAAGCACACGATGAAGATGATGACGGAGCATACGTGCTGCAGTATCACAGTCGAGTCGGCCACTAGAGGCCAGAAATCGTAAGGTTTGAGACGCGGATTGCGCTGGAGGTTCTCGAGAAACGTTGCTTGGTCGGTGTAGTTGTCCGGATCTGCAAGAAGAAAAAAACCCGTCGATTAGCCCCCTTTCCCTGCCTTGCTCCTGATCTCGTTGCTCTCCCTTGCCATGGCGTCATGGGTATGGGAAATAAAAAAAATGGTGGCTCTCCGTCTTCGTACATGATTGCTTCACCCACATGAGTTTCTTCCAGGCTCTCTTGCGTCGTCGACTCCTGCTTCGCTCGTCCTCGGCTCTCATGCCGGCCGCACCATCCGTACTGCCGTCGAATCCGCGCGCTCGTCGCGTCGACGGCGGCGGCGACAAGTGTGCATCGTCGGGAGAAAGGTGCGAACGGCCAAAGCCGTTGAGAGCTGGGAATGGCGTCTCATCGTCCGTTGGCGATGGCATAGTAGAATCCCAGCTCCCCGTCCGGCCTCCCTTCTTCCCGCCTGACTCTGTTTCGATGCGAAGTTTGAGGGGTCAGTCAGCAGCCGTCCGACAATTGCCAATGCATGTTGAGTCGACGATGAAGCCACCCGAGTGCGGGCGTTTTGGTCCTCGTCGCAGCTCCGCTGACGATGTCGTAATGTATGCAGGGTTCACCCGAGAGCTGGGGTTATTGTTTCCATTGATTTCTCTTAATCATCACTACGGAAAGTACGGAGTATGACCTGGCGTGTTGTTCGATCTACCCCTGCGTCTGGCCGAGGGCGGCTACCCTGGAGCTTCCTGTGCTTTCCATCTGGGCAGCCTTCCAGTGGTCTCTTATCCCTCTCCCAGCCACCGTCGCGCAGCGAGAAGCGAAGAGCAAGACAAAGGCCTGGCCGTTTCCATGCAGATTAGGCGAATGGAATTTCGACGACGATCATTTGTCCCTGATTTGGCAGAAGTACGGAATACTAGTGATGGCACAAGCCGCTGCTGCTGCTATCATACGCAGCCCGACGGCGCCTCCATCGGCCGGGCAAGCCGAGAGTGTCGTCTAGTCCAAAAAGTCCAAAAAGTCTCGTCTCGTCCAGGACTTGATGCTTGCCGGCTCGGCACATTAGTACGGTGCAATTTGATCTTGAAGCTCCGGACGAGAGCGCTTGCATCCCATTTCCTTGCACTAAAAACAACAAGAGGTGCGGGTTCAGCGTTACACAAACCTGCCGCCAGCAGCAATAATCCACTTCGCGTGATTCCAAGTCTCCAACAAGCACGTTTCGTCCATCTTGTTTCAGGAGTCTCTGCGGACGACCCTTTGGAGGCATTCAACCAGGGGATCGATGAAAAGATCAGCCCTCTGACGCAGTCGTCGTGGATCTTGTTTTACAAGGTCGAGGGACCTTTGCTCAGCCATGGCTCCCGGTCTGGTAGGCGAGAGACATGCCTCGCCGGGAGGGGCAGCGCTACAATGAAGGGGTCATTCGCGCAGACGACATGTCCGTTTGTGCGGCGCGAATATGTACATTCACGGCCTTTGATGGCAGCGTGCGAAACCTTCCGAAACAATGTGCAAATAGACACCCCTCGTCCACACCAATCTGTTCGGATTTCAACGTACTCCGCTCATATCTACAGACTCGCGTGGCTTGCCATTGACGAGCCTCGGGTCAGAACAGGAACGTCGTTAAGGGAGCTTGCGGTTGTGACGGCTGGGCCTAGACCACGAAGGATTTCCGTTCAGCGGAGTGCATCATCCCGCAGTGAGCCCAAGCCAATAACGGCGCAGCGAATGAAAACAATTGAGGCGTTCTCATCCCGCGGCCACGAATCAGCTTCGGTCATCGTCCGAGGAAGGGCGCAGGCCAGCCGAGAGGAAGCGGATGCGATGTACAAGCTTGGTCCTAGAGATGACATGCAGCCTGAGTTTCGTGACGCGTCCGACCATCAAACCCCCGACACTGAACGATCTGACTGTCCACGACAGAAACGTCGAAAGTGATCGGTCAGACACCGAGCGTCAGCAGCTTCAACCAGGAGTCAAGGGGGGGCACGAACAAGCATCTACGGAGCCATTTTTGCTAGGTTTTCGTCAGGACTAAACACTGACACTGACAGGTACCCCTTGTGTAGAGCATTGTACGGAGTACACTTCGACATTCTCCCTGCAGGTCTCCCGTCTGCCTTGCACATGCGAGAAGTTGTCTCTTCACTTGGAAATTTGTGGATCTTAGATAGCACTATGCTGGAAACGCCGTTTTGGATGAAAGAGGGAGGGATTTGCGCCATGGAGAATACGGAGCAGTCAATGCGCTGGTGAAATCCGGCACAGAGCAGGCGTCTAAAGGCAACAACGGTCCGCACGACGAATCAGGGTTGCATTTCAAGACAGGCAATCCTGCTCCGGGACCTGGATGTCGCGTCGGACATACGCCGAATTGCTGAGAGGGGGGGAAGCAGGACCTCGCACCTCGGGACATGCGCACGATGGTGGGTACACCCATGGAGCATCGAGCATGCATGTCGTCGTAGTAGCATGAAGAAGTCAATACAAGAGGGAACGAATGGTAATGTGCAGTCGGGCCATTCCAAGATCGTGCGAGGATTCTTGGCAGCTTGGCCGTGGGCACACACAAATGCCGCTGAACGAGACAGGGCAGTCTCGACCGGGCCAATTAATTGCTGAGAGAGTTGCCTGCCCCATATTTCCCCTGCATGTCTTCTCCGCACGATGAAAGGCTAGTGTACTTGTTGAGTGTGCTCACCCATGCTTCTCCTTGTCCTCATGGCCGCCAACCTTCTTGTCTGACACGGCGCCCCCTTGGGTTCCAGCCTTATAACCTCAGTGTACCCCTCCCAGCCAACCCTTTGCGAGGTCTATAATGCCATCCTGCAGCACGGAAAGATACAAGAAGTAGCTTGATCCGTCAAAGAATCTCGCCGTCACGTCCTACTCGCTACATCGCAGCGCTCTCGAATGGAGTCAAGCCAGGTTGCCAAGCCATCACGCCATCACGCTTCCTTTCGCTAGTGCGAGTGTAGTGCTATTGCACAACAGCCATTTCAGCCGCCGCCTCAATCGCTCCGACTACACCATCTGTCGTAGCTCGAGACACCAGGCACCGTAGACAGATACTTCTTTTGGCCATCTCTCACCCGCTCCCGCGCAACCGGACTTCCTCATCAAGTCTCGACAAGACAGAATTGGGCGACAGCGCATTGTCCTTGGACTCTGTTGTACCAGTTATTCCTCTTCTCGTTCTTCCCAGCTTCGCCAGATTCCACCACAAACATGCGAGGCCTTCCCCTTGTTCTTGCGCTCATCACTTTGAGCTCGGCCTTGCCAACATGGCCCCAAGGGCCCGTTGTTTCCGACGACGAGACCCTCATGGATCGCCACGACGACATGATGAGAATAGAAATTGTAAGAGCCACATGGATCGGCAGCACCGGCGATGTAACGAGCACGATCATGACCAAGATCACCAAATATGCTTCGGATGCACGAGGATATCTCACTGCATCATTCAAAGGCGCCGTGGCAGACGCCAACGGTGAATTGATGGCTGTTGCCTATGGCACGAAGTCGACTTCTCTCTCGTTTCGAAATGGTGTCGATAAAAGTAAACATCATCACCACCACCGCATTTCGCTACTTGGCTTCAGGAATCGACTGGCTGTTTTTATCCTGGTCTTTGCCTTTGTCTCGGCGGCTGTATGCTCATATTTCAGAAGGTTGGTCACTCTATTCCCGGCAGCCTCCCTTTGTCCGTGTGACCCTTCCCTCAGCATGCCTTCCAATCCATTTTGCCAGGACTTTGCTGACTCCTTTGCCCGCAGGATCTATGTTGCCTCCCTGGAAGGGCGAAGTGATGCACCTCATCACTTTGCCTCTCTTTCGGAGAAAGCTGCGTCACAACACTCTACGTCGAATGAAAAATCGCCCTTGTCATAGATGATCGGATCATGTCGTCAGCGGTGGCGGCGTGAGACTTTCAATGTCTTTGCAGGTCCGCGCATCTCACTTGGATATCACTTTTGTCATGAGAGTTTTCTTTTTTTTTCTTTTTTGGGTCAGCAAGCAGACATTCAGCGCGGCGTTTGGGAGAAGTCTGACCTGGCATCGTGGGGATCAAGGCCATCGACCCATGCAGCATGTACAATCGTTACAACCACACGAGGCTTTCATAAATAGAGCAAATTATAAACGCTTATCGTGCACAAAGTTGCTGGGGTTGAAGTCAAATAGGCAATGCTTCCTGAATGTCTTCCGCATTGGTACTGTTGATGAGGACTACAGCTCCTCATCTTTATCCAGGGGTCGAGGCTGGGCCAAATACGGGGGGGGGCCTAGGAGCAACATTAGCTGCAGTAGAGTCAGCCTCGGCGCACCATCACTTCGTCAACATCCTATTCATTTCGGTAGAATCACGACAGACTTTGATCAACGCAGAGCGCCAAGAGGAGTGAATTTACAGATGGTCATTTTTGCAAATCTTTCTTGATCCGAGACCGTTACCCATTCTCGAGGATCTCGATCTCGGCTACCTTGGTTACGTCAGCAGAGCGCCTGCCTCAGCTTAACAGCGAGAGTCAGTTTTGTCACTCGAGATGTTGTAAGATCACGGCCTCCCATTGGTGTTTCGTTGATGATGGCTACATACGAAAATGCAGAGAACCTATTCGTGGATGTCAATGGGATCCGATACGCGTACCGGCATTTGGGCCGGAGTCGAGGAATCCCGTTGGTTCTTCTCATGCATTTCCGGTTGGTTTCCCACTTCGATCCCAATCAGAACGATTGCTGATGTGTCTGCTCGAGTGGAGGGGCACTATGGATCACTGGGACCCTGCACTGATCAATCCTCTGGCTGCTTGCCGGCCCGTCGTCATGATTGATAATTCCGGAGTCGGCCGATCCCAAGGGTCAGTACCCAAGACGTTTGCGGGCTGGGCGACGAATTATATCGACGTATTGAAGGCCATCGAAATACGACGTGCAGACGTCATGGGATTCTCCATGGGTGGGTGCGTCGCACAACTGATCGCTCTGAACGCACCCGGCTTGGTGCGAAGCCTGATCCTGTTGGGCACAACTCCCAGTATTGGTCAGGGAGTGGTACGAGCACCGATTGGGCCTTTCAACCAGCTCAAAGCCGCCTCGACGGCCGATGAGCAGCGGCAGGCCTTTCTGGACGCCTTTTTTTACTCATCGGAAGGAAGTCAGGCCGCCGGTGTGGACGCTTGGAATCGCATCGTGAACAGTAGATCCAATCGCTCGGACTACGTAGATGCGTCCAATGCTCATCGGCAAGCTATATCATTTGCTAAATTCATGGACCCCGAAAGATCCAGGGACGGATCATACGACCGGCTTGAGAGACTTGTGATGCCGGTCCTTATAAGCAACGGTGCGTAACGAAAACTTTGTGCATTTGGCAATGTATTGCTGCTGCCTGTGTTGGGCAGTGTTTCCCACTGCAGCATCTGATCGCGTTGTCCAGGCAGCAACGATCTCCTTCTACCCACTGAGAATAGTATCGTGATGTGGAAAAAGCTGTGTCACGCGGACGCCCAGCTTCACCTGTACCCCGATGCAGGGCATGGCTTCCTTTACCAATACGCTGAACCGCTATCGTCTTTGATCAATAACTTCTTGGACAAATCAGTAGCACATGACAGTCATCTGTAAAGTCAGAGGTCGACTGCGTGATTTTGACTGCCTCGCAAACGGAGTTCAATGAGATGGAGACGGCCGAGTCAAAATGTTGCAAGTGCACATTCTTTCGTGTGAGAATGAGAGTATCGATCTTGCCTTGCTGTCATACTTGTTATGCATGCTGAATATATGTGCACGAGGTGGCTATTGGGAGCCGCGGGATCACATCAGGAGTAATGGTGTGGGAGAGATGTTGAGAAGCGTGCGTTCCACGACCCGACTCCAGAGACAAATGATCACATGAGCAAAAATTTGAGGAAGGTGTCATGGCAGGATGACAAGAAACCATACAGCGTGGCATTGTCTAACAATTCGGCCCGTCTATATAGTCGTGGAGGGCAGCCGGACAAGAGCAACAGCAAGCCTCTGTGCCGCTGCGATTTCGAGCAGCATGGTCATGTGTGCGCCAGTTCGACATTGCCAACTTGACTGCGCACAGAGTCATGTAACTCGGTCGTGATTGGCAACTCATCGACAGGAAACGCCTCTTTTAGCAGCGTCGGCAGCACGACCGTATCGGGGTCTACGGTTCCTCTGAGGGCTACTCTGACGAGGTCGACCGCTTCGCCTTCGCCAAGATCGTCGCCGGTGAGTCTAAGAGCAGCGAGTGAAGGCTGAGGAGATATAGGGGAACAACTCACTCGATAGCCAATGATACCAACGGGAAACTCATTGGCTGACAAACTTACTGGATGTTGCCCATCGCAGTCGTCCTCCCTTCCGTGCATGGACATGAAGGCGAGACATTGTTCCTACGCAATGTTCAGGGAGATGAAGTTCCCACAGAGGACACTGCCGCACGCTGCGAGCGATCGTGGCCAATACCCGAACAGTCGTTAGGGGACGTGAGTCGTCGGCGAGGCCGATGTCTGTCTAGTGGCGGTGCCATGCATGGTCAGGTCAATAGAGCCGACGATGGCTTCACGATAGTCCAGCACTGGTGGATCGTCAGGACGGGATGCCGACATTCGGTTGGTCGAGTGTGGGTTGCATTCGCTCTTTGCAAGCCGCCAGACGAAGGCGATGGCGTTGTAGTTCAGCCGGACGATGAGTAGCCGCTGGACCGACTCGTTCGCACGGGCGTGTCGGGCCATGGCGCTTCCTTCATTCAGCTGACAGGCGCCTACTGTTCTGGTTGTCAGCCATCGGAGCGATAATTCAATTTTGTCTTCGATTGCGTGCGTCTTGGTTGAGCGCAAGCTCGTCGGCTTCGTTTCGCGAGACATCAGCCGGGTGAATGGACGCCGCCTCGCCCTTTGTCCTTGCCACTTTGGCAAACTGTCATGACATGACAGCGACACGGAGCTGCGTTGCCGACGATGCCCTGGGGCAACAGCGTCGCTGTAACAACAGTCCAGGCCTGGCTGAGCTGCCAGCCGAACTTCGATTCAGAATATGGTCTTGCGCTGTAGAACCGCGCACTGTGATCTTGGACGATTTGGTCCATCAAGACGAATCATATCCTCTACCTCCCGTGACGCAGCTCAATGCGGAAGCGCGCGCCGAGACTCGCCAGGGCTTTGATCCAGTGGGACGGGGCTCTTACATTAACTTCGATCAAGACATTTTAGTCTGCGGGCGCAACATGTTCAATCATACTTCCAACAGTGCTCTCGAGGATCTAGCACTACGAGTGCGGCGACTCGCTTTCTGGGACTGCTTCCCCGACGAAGGCCGCATAGACGGGTTGAACCGGTACTGTGCCTACCTCGCCTCGTCTTGTCCGGGCGACGACTACGGCAAGATCGAGTTGGACAAGCTCTGGTTTCCCAACTTGCGGCATCTCTGGATCATCAAAGTCGGCGACATGCACCAGTCGTGGATGGCCGGCATGGACGAAGACGCGACTGATGAGGAAGTCCGTTTCCGAGAGACGGCCAGGCAGTTCCGCTACTGGGTCGACGCAAATGTCATTGAGGTGAGGCCTTTGGACGTTAGTGATGCCGAGACGAAGATGATCCTGCGGAACGGCAGATGCGCCAGCAAGGATTGCAAGGAGCTCAACCAGGGGCGACAGCGAACGGTGTCCAAAGTCGTCTTTATCGATGGCAAGTACAGCAACAGGAAGGAGACTGAGGTCGCGGAGCCCTGGAAGCGAATTCAGCCCTGGCCCGCGGATGTAGAGCTGACCTGCGCTGAGGCTCGTACGACGATTGCCAACCGAATGAGATGGACCATGATCGAGCATGCCTTGACCTTTTCGCTGAGATTAGACGATTCCGACCAGCTCGATGACGATGATTCATGAAAGGGACGCCGCATGCGCCGGAGTCAGTCGAGATGACCTGGTGTAGAAATGAGACAGAGCGTCGCCAACCTGTCCGAGTACCATTGACATCGATACCGTACTGTTCGCAGGAAGGGAGGCATATCAGCTACTTGCCGTACTTGTTACTGCCGTTACTCGGCTCGGGCCTCTTCGTGTCGATAAGAGTCATCGTCGGCACGCCATTTCTGTGCATCGCATGCCATCTTTGCCTCGACGCATATGATTCTTTGCTAGGTCACCGTTGAAACGTCTCTTCTATTATCAGCCCTGAAGGCTTGCTTCGCAGCTTTTTCTAGCTGCATCGTTAACCAGCGATCCTTTTTGTCATGCCCTGAAAGAGTGTCTCCGAACAAGCTAAGCGAGCAACCTCATAATTCTGGTGTCGACCCGGATCGGCAGTAATGCAAAGACTTGGAGAAAGCTCGCTCGGTGTTCCGGCGAAACACTATGGCGGTTCGAAAGCAGATGTTCGAGGCGCTTGACGCAGACTGACATCAGCACTGGAGGTGAAATAGGGAACAACGTATGGAACATGGGTTGGCCGGCTCTGGGCTTTCATTGCAACCGTAATATGCGATCAGTGCTCATACGGCATGCCATTAGTCGAGCTAGGGGTCACGGTATTGAGGATGCAAAGGCGGTATGGTATGAGCGAATGGTCACCTCCAGACTGCATGGAGTTGTTTGTTGCGAGAAAAATGCATCCGTAGAATGGTGTCCAACTTGCGACGGCTGGGAGCATTGCATAAAAGAGCTTAGCAAGTGCAAAGTAGACATGTATTGCATCATTTCAGGTATGATCTCATCAACAGTCGCTATTCTGAAAGTGATTGGGAACTGTTGGCAGAGGCATCCATATTATTGGTTGGTGACAAGAATTGACTCTGCCAAGCGTGCTTGCAGCCGAATTCGGCGAGAATGCTACAGGGTAGGGCGACTGCGCTCTTTGCCTTCCTGTATCTTTTCGTCGCCGTCGAGGATTGGCTCCACCCTCTCAAGACAGCCAAATCTCGAATTTTACAGCTGCATACAACCACGATCAATGCCACCGCTGTGTCGAAGAAGCATTCCTCTAGCTGGGACAGACTGTTTGCAGCACCAAGTGCATTTTGGAACCATGTTTTGGCGTGATACGGCATGAACATGGCGCACGTACGGCTTCAAGCGGCAGCTGCCACCAGGGCCTTGCGAGACCGCAGCCCTGCCATGAGGTGGCCGATGTCGCGCATGTCGAGCCATACCAGGCCAGCAGCAGTCTTGGTCGCGAGACGATACTTCGCCACCGATCTCGAACCGGAGAACCCAAAGACCCCCCGACAGCAGGGCAGCGAGGCGAAGCTGGGAAGATCCTTCCAGGGCCAGGTCATGGGCAGCATTGGCGCGAGACTGCGACGAGAGCGCGAGCAGCGTGAGCAGTTTGAGCGATGGAGGAACATGACGGATCCCTCAAGAAACTGGATGGTCACCTTCTGTAAGGATCCCTTTACCGTGTATCCGTGACCGCCATGATCGAGCTCGAAGCTGACCTGGCCTTGTTCACAGTGTTTCTATCAAGCATCAGCATCGCGTATTACATGGGGACATTCTGGCCTCGCGAGCCCGAACCTACGTCGACGCTTCCGTTATCCAAGACAAAGGATCCCAAGCACAATACCAAACTAGAAAACATGCAAGCTGCGTGGGCCGACTTCATCAAGATTGTGGGCAAGGAGAATGTCAGCACTCTCGAGACCGACCTCAACCACCACGCCTCGTCCGCGTGGTCGACGCACCAACCAGGGCCAGACGAGAAGCCCTTCTGCATAGTGTATCCAGGCAGCACCGAGGAAGTGTCAGAAGTTGTCAAGGTCTGCCACCGGCGACGTATTCCCGTGGTTGGCTACAGCGGGGGGACGAGCTTGGAGGGACACTATACGCAGACGAGAAAGGGCATCTGCATCAATTTCGGCCGGATGAACAAGATTCTTGCGCTACATAAAGACGACCTAGATGTTGTTGTGCAGCCGGGTGTCGGGTGGGAGTCGTTGAACGACACTCTGGCAAATGAGAACCTCTTCTTCCCACCCGACCCTGGGCCGGGCGCTATGATTGGAGGGATGGTAGGAACCGGCTGTAGCGGCACCAATGCCTATAGATACGGCACGATGCGAGAATGGGTTCTTAACCTGACCGTTGTCATGGCCGACGGCACTGTCGTTAAGACACGGCAGCGGCCGCGAAAGAGCTCTGCGGGCTATGACTTGACCAAGCTCTTTATTGGGTCTGAGGGAACCCTGGGCCTTGTCACCGAGGCCACACTCAAGGTCACGGCAAAACCTGCCTCCACGAGCGTTGCTGTATGTACCTTTCCGTCGGTTCACCACGCCGCGTCGTGTGTCGGCAAGGTGGTGCGCCAGGGCATACCCGTCGCTGCCATTGAGATTCTCGACGACAATCAGATGAGGATCATCAACGCGGCCGGAACGACTTCGCGTTCGTGGCAAGAGTCACCGACGCTATTCTTCAAATTTTCAGGCACGGCCGCTGGCATCAAGGAGCATATAGCAATGGTGCAAAGCTTGGCGCGACAGGCCGGCAGCAGGACGTTTGAGTTTGCCACAAGCCAGGATGAGCAGGACGAACTATGGAGCGCCCGCAAGGAGGCGCTATGGAGCGCCATTTCCGCGGCGACAGAAGGTGGCCGGGTCTGGACGGGAGATGTAGCAGTGCCCATGAGTCGGCTGCCTCAGCTGATCGAGGAGACGAAAGAAGACATGCGCAAAAGCGGACTGCAGGGCTCCATTGTCGGCCACGTTGGTGATGGCAACTTTCATGGTAGGTTTTCTCGAGACACGTCACGTCACAGCCTGTCCGTCATGTAATGGCAGGCCAATGGCCAGCCACATCAATTACTGACTTTGCGACCCGCAGCCATCATCACCTATGGCGACCCCCAGCGCGGCAAGGCTGAGTCGGTTGTGCACAGAATGGTGAAGAGGGCGGTCGAGATGGAGGGCACTGTTACGGTAAGAGTGGCAAGAGCCATTGTTATGATGACCAAACAGGGCTGACGTACTCGATTTCAAAGGGCGAGCACGGCATCGGATTGGTCAAGAGAGACTTTCTATCCCACGAAGTCGGTGTGTCGACCGTCGATGCCATGAGGCAGGTAAGTCTGTTTCCTCCATCCCTCCCTCTCCAAGCATCACCCACTTTACCGACTGGCAGGACAGCCACTGAAGAGGGATCACTTGGGCTCACACATGAACATAATGGCAGATCAAGAAAGCCTTTGACCCGCTATGCTTGCTCAACTGCGACAAGGTAGTTCGGATGCAGCGTCCGAAGAGGGGAGAGGTCGAGGTGGAGTGGTGACGAGGCTCACGCGAAGAGATTTCGATCGAAAAATTCTGCACCAGCATAATGTGCGCCACGCGCCATAGCGTGAAGTCTATTTGCATCAATGAAGCACATGTGTAATGAGACATTGCGGCTGCGGCCTCGGTTTAGCCTGCGAATGTCGTGGCGAGAAGACTAGAAAAACAAGCTTTGTGACCATAAAAAGGTTGCGGTCTTCCCTCCTCCCGCTTGTCCTTCCTCTCTCTCTCTCTCTCTCTCTTTCTCTCTGTCTTTCTCTCTGTCTTTTCACTATATATATATGTGCACGTCTGTCTCTCACAACAGCCCACACAAACACACAAAAACACACACACACCTCAGAAAAACAAGCTTTGTGACCATAAAAAGGTTACGGTCTTCCCTCCTCCCGCTTGTCCTTCCTCTCTCTCTCTCTCTCTCTCTCTCTCTCTCTCTTTCTCTCTCTCTCTCTCTTTCTCTCTGTCTTTTTATCACGACAGCCCACACAAACACACAAACACACACACACACCTCACGCGCCCTCTCCCCTTTTTACTGTCCTCTCTCTATTCATAACTCAGTTCACCTGTCTGTCGCTTCCGGACCGCAAAGATGGGTGGTTCTTGGTCGAATCCCAGGAAATTTCACCCGGTGGCAGGCTGTTGGTGGACATATGGGCGGTCAGGCAACGGGTTTCTAGATTTTATTGAGGAAATCGGGGAGGGTTTCAATCAGGCCCACAGACATGATTGCGACTGCAGACTCATCGGCCTTTGTCCGTCCGCACCGCCTCCTACGCCTCCGATCGAAGAGTTCCTTCCCAAAACTACGATTGACCAGCTACCTGCGGAGTGTCTACGGGTGTCTCTTCCCAAAGACGTGTATCAGCGTACATGGGGCACTAAAGCGGTCATGTGGGATCCGTGGCATGGCTTCAGCGCGGTCGAGTATCACATCAACTTCACAAAGGCGCCACATGTGGACTGGGAAAACAAGAACATGGTGACGTGGCCAGATCCGGAGGACTTCTGGAGGATCCCTCAGGAGACGAACCCGCCCTACTTTGCACCGCCGGACGACGAAGAGTAGGAGAAGCGCATCGCGTCTTTGCGAGTCAACGCTCTGGCAACGCAGGTCTTGACAGAGCTGCATTATGAGGGATCTGAGCTTGCAGCCCTGACTGGGTGATCTTTGTTGGAGGCATCTAGCGAAGTGGGTGACCGAGTTCTATTCAAGGGCATGGCTGGGAAGGCACGTCGTGTTACCGTGTTGAGTTTGAGGTCCTTTGGATTATGTGTAGTGTCACAGCTGTGGGATTCGTCGTTTGGTCACCTCGAGCATGATTCAAGGTGCAGAATTATCATCAAATCTGACCTTCGTTTCCATTGACTTACCACGAAGCCTATCAATCTGCACCAAGGAGTAGAGTAGCTGCCTCAAATGTCTGTGGAATTAAGCATTCATAGAGGCAATGTCGTAACACGTCACTTCTTCCGTCACTTACGCTAACAAGAAGGGGGAAACTTGACGTGCAGCTCTCATGAAGGTACCAAGAACGCAAGTGAAGATCGACATGACTCGGTACACAAAGGTCGATACTCTCTCCTCCGAAATACGCTCGTCAAAGTAGGAAGCTGTCGGACATACCTGGCCCTACTTTGTGAAACGATCAAACCATGTTTTGCCGGCGTCTGACGTGTTGATGGTCACGCGCGGCATCGCGTCACATGATCCACCCCATGGAATTGGACAGGCACTAGGCTGACTGGGGTCAGGGCCACGCAGCTGCATGTGGGGTTGACAGTGACATGCAACGCAATGCGTCGGTCACCAGTCTTCAATCCTTCCCTTGTTCGCCTTGTGATGGGGGAACGGCCAAAGCTATCTGCATCACCCTCATTTCACCCTTGCTCTAGCCTTTGAACAAGTCTCCCACATGCATCGTCACTCCTCCAACCATTTACTCGAGCCATCATGTCCCTATTGACAGCGCAGCTGCATCCAGGGCGCGCCTTGGGTTTCTTCGGTGCGTTGACCACATTCCTACCAAGGGGGGCCCGATGTCTCCCTCATTCTGACGATGCTTCCTAGTTCTCGGCGCATCGCTACACGATGTCTTGACCCGTATCAAGGCTGAGCCTCAGCGCTTCCCCCGGATTAAACCCATCTACTCTCCAGAAAGGCCTCTTGCTGAGCCTGTTTGCGTTGTGCTGCCCGACAATGGAATACGGTTGCAATTTGACGGCCCAGAGCAGAGACTGCGAATCATCGAGGTGCTTGACTTCACCAAGAACCACATCACCTTCAAAGATCGCCACCTGATGAAGCCGCCGGCCGTGGCTGCCAACAGCGCACACGTGCCGAGCTCGCCTGACCCGGGAGATGGCTCCTCGTCCGGCCCGTCGTTTCGACACATCTACCATCGACTGCTGGGGCCGACGTACGGGGGCGAATTCATTCCACCACCGAGCGGCAGCACCAGCCATGACGGCGTATACGTTCTGTCATATCCTGGCGTGGCTTTCAATTTCTCCCTCGCGGAAGCGGCCTACTCACCAGACAAGGACGTGGTAAGCCAACTGTCCGCCTCGTCCAGTCAGGTTGCCAAGTCCATGGCAGTCTTCAGCGGCGCATCGTGGGCCGAAGCACGAAACACGCTTTGGACCGAGCCGCTCCCTAGCATCAGGCTGACCCCGGCGCTCCCACGCACGAAAGATGTCTACCCAGAAGAGGTGTCTTTGGTGCGCATCCACGGAGGGGGGCGGATCCAGCTCTTCCGCAGGTCGTCGGCTGCAAACTCCTTCCAGATTCAGCTGGGCGAGACAACGCTTCAGGATCTCGTCATGGAGTTGGGCCCGCCAAATGCAATATACCGCAAGCACGACCAGAAGATGGTCATTCACAAGATGCGCACGGCTAGTAGCTCTCGCAACCGTCCAAGTACCGGCGGAAACGAAGGTTTCGCCCGCCCAGATGACCTGACCGATACGGATCAGTCGTCCATGAACACGGGTTCTGATGAGTCGGACTCAGACAATCACGCCATAGATGAGCAAACAGCCGCGGATCTGTCTGATGAATGCTTCTTCAACTATTTCTATCATGGCTTTGACGTGCTGCTGTCGCTCCCTACGCAGGTCTCAGAACCTCCTCCAACGGGTAGTGGCACGAGCCTGGACGACGCTGGCGGCAATCCCATTAAATCCCACCATCCCGACCGCCTGGTCGCGACCAAGCTCATCCTTCACGGGAACATTCCCGGCTCATATGAATTCAACCGTTGGCGCCGGTGCCGATGGGACATTGGCTATCTCCATGGCCAGGAAGCAACGACATCGGAGACCGAGTTCAACGTCATCGAGGACCGTCTTAACACCAAATGGTCCTCTGTCTACACCAAGGACACTGATCTCCCCAAACGACAGAGGGGAATGGTGCTCAACCGTGGATGGGGCGATAGCTCCGGCAGTAGCTGCGAGGAAGGAGGCTCGAGCAGGGTCAACGCGAGCGGGAAGTCGACGACGACGCTGTACGGGTTCCCGGGTCTGGTGTTTGAGGTGCTGAAGAACGATTATGTCAATGTCGTGACGATCTTTTGATGAATGAACGAAACTATTAATGGAAAGATGTGTTGCGGCCTGATATTGCTAAGTGGTAACATTATCTTAATAAAGACTACATTGAGCCAGAAAGTGAACAGTCATCGATGAGGTACATCGCCTTGATTGTGGGTGGTATGGTGCATGATTACTATTGCCACCAAGGCCAGATGGACTGGTTTATTATTTTGATATACAGCTACATGTACGTATGGATATGACATTTTCGTGACCAATGCCGAAGAACGTAAAGATTAAGCCTCACAGGCCTGCTCACGGGGCAACTGTTCTGATACCTCGTTGCACGGAGCGAACGTGAGTTGAAAATGAGAAAAGAAGAGGAACAGCAGGCGCCATGTACGAGGACAAAATGTAATGCAAATGAGGTGTGATTCCCTCTTCGGGTCTCTATTGAACCGTCTTCTCGGTCTGGCTGCCTCCTTCCTCGTCGTTCCTTTGCCTGAGCGTCTGCAGGCCCGTCTTGTGTTCGGTGTGGTCCCTGCTGAGTTTCTTCTGTTTCACGGTCGAGCCGACAACGAGGGCCACAAAGGCCGAACACGTGTACAGGATGAACATCTTCTGCAGGGCGTTCCAGTAGGCGTGCTTGACAATGTCGGCGTCGCGGCCCTGGAGGCTGCTCACGATGTGAACGCTCGCGGCGGCCTGATTGCCGGCAAACATGCTGGCGGTGCGAGCGCCGAGCTGGCTCTCGAGGTAGGCCGACTGGGCCTGCATCTCGTTGTTGAAGATGACGCCTCCGATGACGACGGAGATGGAGGTGCCCATCTGGCGAAGGAAAGCGAAGCTGGCGGTGGCGGAGCCGATGTCGCGGGGCTCGACGTTGGTCTGCAAGGCGATGAGAGGTGATTGAAAGTTGGGGCCGACGCCGATGCCGGCGATGATTTGGAAGATGATGATCTTGGCCCAGTTGCGATCGTCGCCGAGGTCGATGAAGAGGCCGAAGCCGAGGGTCATGACGGCGAGGCCGAAGACGATGGGCATCTTGTAGTTGCCGGTGCGTTTGATGAAGACGCCGACGATGATGGACATGATGGACAGGGCCAGCACAAAGGGAAGGATGTAGACGCCCGAGAGGAGAGAGGTGGCGCCGAGGACGGCCTGAAAGTACAGCGGGAGCCAGTAGCTGCCGCCCATGAAGGTGAAGGCGTGCATGAAGGAGAGCCAGAAGGCCACGACGCTCGTCCGATGGCGGAACAGTGACACTAGCATGAGCGGATACTTGGCCACCTTGGTCTCGTAGACGACAAAGAGAGCGATGGTGACGATGCCAAAGACAATGAGGCAGATGACGGTGGCCGAGTTCCACGGATGCTGGACGCCGCCGAACTCCAGGCCAAAGAGGAACATGAGGGTGCCGCCAATGATGAGCAGGCTGCCGGACCAGTCAATGGCCAAGAGACCCTGCTTGACGGGCGTGCGCGGGTTGTGAAGCTTCAGCACGAAGACGAGGATGATGAGCCCCAGGCCCGACAGCGGCAAGTTGATGTAGAAGCACCACCGCCACGTCGCCTGGCTGGTGAAGACGCCGCCGAGGACAGGGCCGATGGCGGAAGCAATGGCCCATACGCCGCCCAAAATGCCAAAGAACATGCCTCGCTTGCGCATAGAGAAGAGATCCGACACGCAGATGTTGGGCAGGACGATGATGCCGCCTCCGCCGACGCCCTGGATGGCCCGCGCGGCTATCAACATGCCCATGCTGGTGCTGACGGCGCACAGCAGGGAGCCTATCCAGAAGATGGCGACGGCGCCGATGAGCACCGGCTTGCGGCCGAAGATGTCAGAGATCTTGCCCCAGGTTGGCACGAAGGTGGCGTTGCCCAGCAGGTAGGCCGACCCGATCCAGATGTAGCCCAGGCTGGAGTTGAACTCGCTCGAGATGGTGGGAATGGCCGTGGTGATGATGGTCATGTCCAATGCAGCGAGGAAGAGCGCCATACAGAGCGCAAAGACGACGAGGAATGTCTGGAGGCCTGTCCGTCCGGCCTCGGGTTCGACAGCTTGTGGTTGCGTGACGGGAGGAAGAGCCGTGCCGCCAGCAGCAGAACCGCCCGTGACGGAAGCGATGCGTGTGGCATTTTGTGGCGACGCTGGCCGATCAACGCCGGCATCTCGTTCGATGTCAACGGTTTGTTCTTCGCTGGCTGGTATGGTTGCGGTGGTCGTGGTCGTGGTCGTGGTGTTGGGGGTTGCATCGGACGCCATCATGTATTGCTTTTTGCTTCTCTTTCTCCCCCCCAGGAACCGTCTCACCGGTCTTCGCGCCGTTCGTTTAACCGACGGAAATGTGAGACACTTCGTGTGGTGCGTCTGAATCCAAGACGCGACAAACGAGATGTATCAACACACTGAGCTCAAAGTGGTGATGTAATGTCGCCGGCGAGCTTTCCTTTCCTTTTTTCCCCCCTCCCCTTTTCCGCTTCACTCTGCAGACATGTAGTGTGCCAATAAGTCAAAGCGTCTGGAGGCAAAATGTGCTCGTGAAGAAGTGCAGGACTGGAATGCGCTCATGCTTCGAAGTCGCTCTCGATTCAAAATCATGGCTGAGATGCATACAGGGTGTATTTTATATACCATCACGTTTCGAGACGAACTCACCACCTCTCGTACTATGTACGAGGATTCGAGAGGAACGGACCCTTCTGGAAATGCCGTCTCTTCCCTGTCAGCTTCGATTCTGGTCCAATCAAACGTCATGACTGGCTTCAGACGACCAGGGGTCTTTGGTTCTTGTCGGTTTCAACGGGAACCCACACCTCTTTCGTTTTGGCGTACATGGTGTAATAATAATATGCAAGCTCATCAGGCCGGGACCGTCGACAATTTGCGCGGAGTTTATGGGGTTAGCGGATAATCATCTGGGGCAAGAGCGACGGGCACAGGGCAACTGATCTTGTCAATTCCGCACGGTTGTGCATTTATGGAGAAAAAAACCCGCCCTTTTCTCGCATTCAATTCACACAGGGGGGGCCTGATTACTCTCTCTCTCCCTCTCTCTCTCTCTCCTGTCTCTTTTTTTTACATTACACAAACACGCACATACATATGTACGCATATGTACGCACACGCGCTAGCCCCGCTCGGCTTGACAACGCCGAGGTGAGCTACCAAGCAACTTTGCCCGGCTGAGGCGTGTCGGCTCGGATTTACGATTCTCGCGACGCGAGCGCGAGCGCGAGGTGGCTTGCAGCCAGTCGTTTTCTGATTTCTTCCTCCTCCGCTTCTCCTTCATCCCTGGAGCAAAATCGATGAAGGGGCTGGCTGACATGGCGGAGATGGTCTCTGCCACAGGGACTCTCCTCCTTGGCCTCAGGTCCGTGGCCAGGTTTGAGGCTGACGCCACAGGGTTAGACATGGTAACGACCACTACTCGGATTCGATACATTTTCTCTTTGGGGGGGGGGGGCGG
>JARJRV010000272.1:0-19892 GCA_030783925.1 Aschersonia sp. MBC 735 | reverse complement strand
GCCCAGTGCCACGCCCCATGCAACGCACATCTTATCGATAGCGCAACTTTTTTTTCCCCCAACTCCCCTCACAGGCCCTCTATCTTCATCCCACCGCCTCACTCAGTACATTGAAGACTTGCCACCATACGAAAGCGCCTGCAAGATCCAGGATTAATAGACGACATCTCGGCTCGATCACGTCTTTGCGCAAGGCACATTTCTTCTTATCCACCTTTACAATGCCCAAGTCAAAACGAGCCAAGGTCGTCCACCTCACCAAAGTCACCAAGAAGCCGCGCGAGCAAAAGGACAAGCTTTTCCAGCATATCCGCGAAGCCGTTTCCGAATACCAGCAATGTATCGTCTTCAACGTCGATAATATGCGTAACAGTCACCTCAAAGATGTGCGCCGCGAGCTCGATGACAGCAGGTTCGTGACTATAATCCCAGATATGGCGTAGACGAATCCATCTTCTCCCCACCACCACCATTTTGTTTCATGTTCTTCTGCCTTTTTGAACTTTCACTGAGATGGCTTTCATTGCATTACAGACTATTCTTCGGCAAGACGAAGCTCATGGCAAAAGCACTGGGCCAAACGTCCTCGGAGGCCGTCGCGCCCGGCATCGAAGACCTCACGAAATATATATCCGGCAACGTCGGCCTCCTGCTCACCAACCGGCCGTTACAAGCTGTCATTGATCACTTTGAGAAATTTACTCGCGTAGATTTTGCCCGTGCGGGAATCACATCCCCGCGGGACTTCACCATCCCCCCCGGAGTCGTGTACGCCACGGCGGGCGAGGTACCTGTCGAGCATGACGTCCCGCTCGAGCACAGCATTGAGCCGGAGCTGCGCAAGTTGAATGTGCCCACGCGCATGGTTAAGGGCAAAGTCGTGCTCGGCGAGGAGAACGGCGAGGGAGAAGGCTATGTGGTGTGCAAAGAGGGTCAAGTATTGGACTCGAGGCAAACGAGGCTGTTGAAGCTCTTTGGCGTTTGTGTTTCAGAGTTCAAAGTCAAACTCCTTGCGTAAGTTACACGTGTGCGTTCGCTTGTATTGAAATGATTTGCGCTGACTGATTGCGGTTGTGAAGCTGCTGGAGTTCGGCGAGTGGACAAGTCACTGAGATCAACCCTGGTGCTATGCAAATCGATGAGCAGAACTAGGGGAGGAAAAATTTACGTCAATAGGTCGGGCTTGAAATGGTCAACATGTTTTATTTTATTGATTGGTCAAGAGTCCCGCTAAGGCCGGGCATCCCATATATCTGATGGTCATGAATAGGCGTTTACTGATTACGTTCCACAAGGAAGTAAAAGCACCGAGTCTCTCCTAAAGGCATTAAATCACATGCTTTTGAGCAATTGAGGCTGCTGCATGGCGTATCTGTGCTACGATGATTGTTTCTTTTTGTCTCCCCTCCAAATTTTCTATTTTACAGTTTCCTCGGTAATACATCAAGGGTGATGTGAGCACCGGAAACCTTCGCAGTTGGTCAGTAGTCACACGATGTGCCTTACCTCTGACCTTACCTCCGTTCCAGAGAACGAGCGCAACTTGCGCTGACGCCACGCGTTTTATAAACTTTGCTCCTAACCTACCAATACAAACAAAGGGAAGAGCACCTAGAATCCCGAGTCTACCTGCCTCTTGACTCCTCACACTAAAGCGTGGATGTTCTTCAGATGGCCACTCGATAGCAGTTTGCATATCTCTGATTTACCAGAGAGCACAAGGTCAGCGGATGTGAGTAGTCATTGGCTCCAGCCACAAACAATAATGACGAAAAGTCAATGCGAGTCCATTTGTGGCGAGAATGTCCGCAGCCGCTTCGCGGGGCTAAAGTCCCCGTGTTGTCAAGCCGATCAGTAGCGTCGTAGCTTTCTCGGGTCTTCGTAATTGGCTCCTTCATAGCCTCGTTTACGGCTGTCGTCCTCGCGTGGTCTGTCGAAATCCCTGCCACCTCTGTCCCTTTCGCGGTCACGATCACGGTCACGATCTCTCTCCCGATACCCACCTTCTCGACGTCCGATGGGCTCCATGTTACCTCCTGTACGACGGCCACCGTCACGATCACCCTGTCGTCCGCCATCTCGGAAGCTGCCGCCGGGTCGATCGTCGTATCCTCGCGGCCCTCTGGATTCGTAACCACCAGAGAAGCTGCGATCTCCGTTTCTACGATCGCCACCCGGACCTGATGGAGCTCCGCTCGGTGGTGCGCCGAAACCGTTTCGATCGCCGCGAGGGCCAGCGTCGTTCCCTCTGAATCCACCACCGCGACCACCGAAGCCACCGCGAAAACCTCCACGGCCACGGCCACCGTCAAATCCCTTGAAGCCTCCGCGAAACCCGCCGCCACCAACGCCCGGGCCGAAACCGCCAGGAGCGCCGGGCCGGGACGGCATTGATCTGGAGTAGCCGCGGCCGCCTAAACCTCCTCCAAGTCTGCGGGGCTTCCAACCTTTCACTGTTCGTCCCCTTTCGACATCTACCTTGATTCTCCGGTCTTTGATGCGTATACCATCGCATGAGTCCAGAGCAGCTATGAGAGGGTGCGCGCGCAGATGGCGCGGATGTTAGCAACTCTTACCATTGTTCCAGTAGTCACTTTGATCAGATCTGACGAATGAATGGAGAAGAGGGGAAAAATTGGAGACTGAGCACGCCTGTGGTGGCTCTTCTTGTTGTCTCATGATGCATTACCAAAGAGAATGCGCAAGCTTGTGTGCCACATCTCGTAGATTTACATCCGGGAAAGTCGTGCAGCTTGCTTCAGAAGCTATCAGAGGGATGAAACATAATTACCTCTCATGTCTTTTTCTCGTTCGAACACGACAAATGCGTATCCACGATGTGCCTTTTTCTTCTTGTTGGGTTTTTCATGTGTGTGAGTATCCGTTATGATCCGAATCTGTTTGGTGGTCAGTCTTCGTAAGCACTGCGGTGAGACATACGATGACGAACTCGCTCAATCGGACCAAAACGTCCAAACTCCCTCTCCAAATCCCGTTCATCAGCATCGTAACTCAGCCGTGCCACGATTAAGGTCTTGAATGCATCACCACGAATGTTGGGATCTTCATTAGGTTTGTCTAGGTCTGAAGTCAGCAAGTTTATGTCTTTGCCTTTGATTGGGTCTGAAACCAGTCTCACATAATTTTGGGACATTGGTCAAAAGCTGCTGAATCTCATCCTTTTTCTCTTGCTTTTTCCTATCTCGGGCCTGCAGCCAGCTCTCTGTGGGATGATAGACATCCGTCTCCTTGTATTTCTGCAGCTCGGGAAGAAACGAAGCGACACCGCTGAATGTTGCAGTTATGCGATTTTCCGGCGCGTAGTCTGGAGGCTCGACCCATCGCAAAGGGGGTCGCGGCGCAAAAAGCGCCAGTAAATTCGGCGGGAGTTTGTCCGTCATCGCTGGAACCGGAACGAGGCCTGGAGCTGTAGTCGAAAATCGAGCGACATCAACCTCGCGTCTCACACGAGTTCGAAGTACGCTGCCGGCTGGCGGTGTTGTTTAGTACCGTAGGTAGCTGGCCTGATGCAATACTTGGCTTCAGAATAGTGTTCAAGTTCAGACGCGGAGGAGAAGCTAGAGAATCGCGGTTTTGCCGGTGCTGTCCCGTGACACTAGTCCTGTTTCGGTCATATAGGCTCAACTCTGAAGCTTCGCAACTACGCACAAGCATCGTCTCCGTATCCGTCACCCACTGACAAAAGAGCAACGTGCAATTAACTCAAAATGACTGTGAAAGCACTGCGCGCTGTAGCAAGAGGCAAGGTTTGTATTCAATTGCTGGACTACGAAGAAAAAAAGCCAAGTTTAGACGCTGACGTCCAGTCAGAATGGCCTGGGCGCGTTCGTTCTACAATGCAAGAAGATGGATCTGCACTACTGCGATTGGGCAGGAAGCTCCAAAGGAATGAAGTATGCCTTCTTTTCAAGCGCGATTGAACAAGGCTGCGGATTTGATTGTTGACAAAATTTCTTAGCGGCTTCATCAAATCGTTACTCCCAAAATTCGCTGCCGCAAATCCACAGATCGAGTTTGCGGTATCCCCTCGACCCGGCAAACACCCTGTCCTCATCGGCCATTACATCAACGGACGCACAAAACCCATTTGTGTACGGAATCTTTCACCTTACGAAATCTTACAGAAACTCGAGTTGCTTCGGGACGCGAGCGGCGAGAAGCTGAAGAGAACGAACAAGGCCGTCACCAGTACCAACCCCAGTGTCAGAGGGATATGGTCACCTTATCACGGGAGAGGCATGATTGTCTGAGGCAGCGCCGGCCAGTTTATCTCGCATGATTAGCGCCCGGGATTTACTGTGTATGATCAATTGTATGATGAGATGGATGTGTGGCGTTTTGCCCCCAGCATATAGCGGCTTGAATCTTTCTGCTTCCTTTCCAGTCATATACAAGTTCAGAGGAGCCTCAAAACACGGCGATAGGTCCCGCGTAGTAGCTTCGTAGCATTACTATGTGATACTGCGCAACATCTCTGGCGAATGTCAGGACATGGAGTCAAAGTTGTTTTTAATCAAATATCCGTATCATCTAATGCTCGCAGAGTCATGTATCTATGTTTTGATTCCTTGACGCAGTCACTGCTTTCTGCAGTTGACGATATCGATGACTTGCGAACATGACTATCAGTATACAGCTCAGTGTTGAAGTTGATAATAGGGCCAGCGGGTAACTGGATTGTTGTCAACTTACAGGCAGGTTTGAGGGAGGCGCCGCCAACCAAAAAGCCGTCAATGTCGGGCTGTTTACTCAACTCTCCGCAGTTTTTTTCGTTGACACTGCCGCCATACAGAATTCGGGTCTCTTCAGCGACTTTGGGGCTGACGGTCTTGAGCCAGTCGCGGATAGCCTTGTGCACCTCCTGAGCCTGTTCGGTGGTAGCTACTTTGCCAGTGCCGATGGCCCAGATGGGCTCGTAAGCAATGACGATCTTGGACCAGTCGCTGATCTTGGCCTTGAGAGCCTCGAGCTGTTTGGTGACGACGGCGACAGTCTTGCCCGCCTCGCGCTCCTCGAGGCTCTCACCGCAGCACCAAATGACGCTAACGCCATTCTCGGTAGCATATTTGGTCTTGGAGGCAACGATGTCGTCGGACTCTTTCAAGATGGTACGGCGCTCAGAGTGTCCAAGAATAACCCAATTAATGTTGCTGTCCTTGAGCTGGGAGACGGAAATTTCGCCGGTGAAGGCGCCGTCGGGCTTGTCAAAAACGTTTTGGGCGGCGACTTCGATGCTTGAGCGCAGGTTACTTCGAACTTGCGACAGGTACAGGGCGGGAGGGGAGACGACGACCTCTGGGCACAGAACGATCAGGTCAAGTTTTGTCAATGGTCGAGCAAGGTGTGGGTGCTACAAACCGACTTCGGCGTCGAGGGTGGCATTGTTAAGGTTATTGACAATCTCCTTGATGGACGAGACAGACCCGTTCCTGTAAGACTTGTGTCAGACATGGCGAGATCGATCATTGGTGTAGCAGATGGTCCATAGGAGGGGGGGAGGGTGGTCGCCGGGTGAGCTGTTTGGGCAAGCTTGGTCTGGCTGTTCCCTCACGCGGGGTATGGAGGGGCAGGCAATTCGTGCGCGCGCCGCATGTACAGCCACTCACATCTTGAAGTTGCCGCCAACAAAGAACTTGCGAGCCATTTTGAATAAGTATACTGGGCGACGAGATAGGAGCCAGAGGAATTTGCTTATGTATATGCGAAGGATGGATGGCCAGGTTTGAGGGAAGACGTCGGATCTGAAGTTGTTATGTATGGGTTGAAGGAGTCCACAAGTGCGACCACCGCAAAGGCGCCGGCCCCAACAAGGAAAGCTTTACTTGACTTGCTCCGCCAGAGTCTCTTATGCGGCCCGCGGCTACCGCAAACCATGTCCATAGAATGGCGTCGTCGTGCAAGCAGTGGCCTCTGAGCTCCGTCTTTTCAGACACATTACGTCGTACATGGTTCCACCTCTGCAATGGCATTTTCTCGGCGTCAATTCTATAACTTTCAAATTGATACCTGACTCGAAACTAGGGCACTACAAGACAAATGGTCCGAGACACTCCATCGGAGAGAATGAAAAGGCTTGTCCGACTGCACATCGTCTTCGTATAAGAGCAAGCTACGATCCTGTCCACTGTTCTCTCAGAAGGAAGCTGCCATTTCAGGCTCCTCACTCGGGTGATTCGGGGTGGCATTGATCGACAGCGATCGGCTAAGGCGGACCGTAAGCGGGAAACTTGCCATAGGAGCCATCGCAGGCCTCAGTTCTGAAGTATCCTCCGTCGCGTCCAGTCAATTCGGTGCCATTGGGCGCCATGATTTTCACAGACATGGCCACGCTACCGCCTTTGTCGCCCCATGCCACGCGCAAAGGATAGTAGGTCCCCTGCTCGAGGTGCCTGGTGGTCTGAGTCTCGTCGCCAGGCGGGGGAATGTAAGTTCGCACAGTATCTGCATTGGCTCTTGTCCATCCAGTGTAGGCGTTTTGTCCGAGCCATATTATGGCGATATCGTCGGCTTGGCCGAAAACGAAGGTATAGTTTCCCGTTTCGGGGGCAAGAAGGAATCCCTGGTGAATGACCGCCGCCAAGTTGGTGGCGATGGGTTGTCCGTAAAGCTCCTGGCGATTGCTGATCAGCAGACTGTTGGTCCGTCCCTCGTTCTCGGGCTTCAGGTGCTGAAACGCGACAGGATCAAATTCGATGAATGGAGGCGACTTGACAGTGCTCCAAGTCGGTGGCCCTCTCCATTCTGCCCATTCAAAGCCCGGTTGGCCGCAAGTCGGAGGCTCTGGCACGCACTCTCCAGCACTGCAGACTTGACCGACGCCGCAGTCAGCGTTGACGGAGCAAGGACCGCACTTCTCATCTTTGCAAATTTGATTCGATTTGCAGTCAGTGTTTCTCGTACATTCCGGCGGTGGATCCGTGGTCGGGACGCAGAGACCCTTCGCACATTCGAGATCCAGCTGTCCACAATCCGAGCTGGCGGTGCAAGATACACACGTGCTGTTCTTGCACACTTGGCCATTACATTCGCGATTGTGCTGGCATTCAAGCTTCGGCATTGGCAGCGTCCTTGGCTTGCAAGCATGGTCTACACAAGTCTGGTTCTTGCCGCAGTCCGTGTCTGATGCGCAACCACATGGATCACCACATTGTTTTCCGATGGTTGCGAGAGGGCCTTCGGCGCATTTCCCAAGGGTCTGGAGATACTGCTTCGAGTGAGCATTGAGATTCTGCAATTTAATCAGGACACGTAGACTCACGGTTTTGAAGTCTTTGCAGAGGGTATCCCGCAGCAATTTGTCGTCTATCGCCGTCTCACACGACTCTGAGCATGTTCTCTGAAATGTCCTCAGCATGTGTGCTGCTTCAGAAGTTTGGATAATGAGCACACGCACCTCAACATCTGAAGACAGATGGTTCAAATTGCATTCGTAGCGAACCGATCGGCAAACATCGCCCAGCAGAGGAGCGTCGCGCCGTAAAAGCACGGAACCGCGGTGCCACTCGGAAGACAAAGCTCCCTGAGCAACCATCGCGGCGTAGACGCTCGCAGCGACAAGATTCCGCTTCATATTATCGACGTCACTCTTTGTCGACTTCGTATTCAGAGGCTGCAGATACTGAGCTCGAGGTCCGATGTTGGTATGTGTCAGAGAGCATAGAAGAAGGAGAACAGAATGCGAGCTTCCTGGCTTTTAAATACTGGTCATTCCCGCCACACATACACCGACGACGAAACTGAATTGCTTGCATCGTCGAGTGATAGTGCAACGAAAGTATTGTGGAAACACATGGCCATGTTGAACTTTGAGCGGGCATCTTTGGCCGAAGCTTGCAGCTGTGCAGGCCTCGGCTTTAATGATCGTGTTACATCACCAGGCACGTAAACATCTGAAAACAATCTAGACTGTTCCACGTTGAATTCCCTGACTCCAACTTGGGGGTTTTCGACCAGGGGAATTGCACGAACACGGAGGTCAGAGACGTCTTCAGCAAAGACTCAGCCGATCTCAACGATGATATCGAAATGAGGAAATCAACAAGCGAGGCACAAGAGCTGATTGAAGTCCCCTTCCCCGGTCCGGGAAATGAGAAAAGAGGCTCAGACCAATCACTCTTCCATGCTTCTTCTCTCGCATCCTCACGGACATGGATCCGAAGCGAGGTGGTACCTGCAGATCTAGTATGCAAGGCACAAAAAACGTCAGGCAAATCAGCGGAGACTTCGCTTGTTGCATAGACCACTGTTTCAGGCTCTGAGGAAGCGAGGCAAGGCATGTTCACGCTCGCTGTCATTCTCTGCCTGAAGTGTTCTACACGAATGGACCGTGCTGCAGACGTAGATTGTAGACTTTACATCGTAACACACTCCCGGGAGCGTTCAACTTCCACATGCACCTTGCTGCTATCTAGTTATCTCTCCGTGCGTACTGTGCCTGCTTTGCATGGCCGCAAGACTCTGAGCAAGTTCAGTCCTCATCTGTACATTTATGACAGCGCAAAAATAAATCATCCTGGGCGATCAGCGGCCAAAGATCTATGTTGTGACCATAGATTGAACAAAAAGTCTTTTCATCTGCCCAGAGCAGGCCCTCGAGAGCAGTTTTTCAAACCTCCCCCCCTCCCCAAAGTTTCATGGCTACTGATCACCACGAATTGCCACGCGTCACGCGCCGGTGGCTATTTGGGTAATTGGAGTGATGATACGCTCCCAAACAGCCATATCGAACCATTGATCGTGAAGCTGCTCGTCCTTGGCAAATATGGCGTTCCTGAAGGATGCGACTTTCGCAAATTCGAAATCCTTCAGAAGCTTGATTTTCCAAGAGAAGGACTGTGCGTCTTGCCGCTTGCTGACAACGTCGATGTACAAATGAGTATATTGTTGATGGTTGCGATTGGCTGGGAATTCGTAAATGCCGTCAGGCTTGTCGCACTGCCAGTCACAATTGATAGTGCTTCGATGGAATGATGATACCGACAGCAAGATTCGGTCCAGAAGGGCTGAGCCGGTTCTTTTACCTCGGTGTTCAGGATGGACTATCAGCTGTAATCGACCCAAGTAAGGAGAGCTTGCACAAAAACGCCTGTTCACACTGCATCGGGCATCGTCAACGAAGGCGAAGCCAAGAATGACGCGTTCTGCTTTGGACTTCTTCGCCATGTAGCAAACAAATTGTTCATAGACGTTCTCGGAGTTTTTCGGCCATTTTCGCCGATCCAAAAAATCCTCCTGGATCGCGACTATGAACGGTCGTTTCTCGGCCTGGCATCGAGCAAAAATGGCAGCGACGTCTTCGCAAGTGGTTTCGTCACTACTCGCAGCAATTTGGCGGGGGCTTCCACTTTCGGCTTCTGCGTTGATGATATCGGCAATCTGGGCGAAATCACACTTCATGGCAGGTCGAATGGTGCATGACGCTTCGGGCCATTTTTCTACTTCGAACTCACGAGTGTGCGGATGCGGTCGAAGGAGCTGCATCCATTTGGTAGCGTCAGTTACTCTTTCTCGGTCCCTTTGTTCTCTTTCTTTCAGGATCCGCAGTGCGGCATTCATAATTCCTCGTCGCCAAGAAATATCATGAAACCCATTGTAGGGTTCAGCTCCAACAGGCGGCAGAGCGTATGGCTGAACTACTGGCGGCAGAAATCGGCCTTCTTCTGGATCAACATCGCAATGAATTGAATTGATGTCCCGCAAATTCGCGTGAGATATCGCAACCTGAGGCGGCGTACGGTGCTTGATGACCCAAGCATCGACCTCACTTTCATTCCTGTCTGGCACATCAGAAGTATGAGGTGAGTAGTGTGGAATGAGCTCAGAGTCATGGCTCTCTGGCTTGCTTTTGTGAGAGATATTGAGTGGATTGCTCTGATGCACGCAGACGGGCGCTTCAACGACGGAACCGGAGCGAACACTGCTCACACTCCAGCCGCATATGTTTGAAGAATCCTCCTTTGTTGTCAGGCTCGATGATATGCTGAGGGCAGCCCGTATAACACCTAGTGGCTGCGGAGGTATTAAAGACGAACTTTGAGTCTGTGTTGAGGCACGCTCAGCCTTTTCGCCAGCATTCGTCTTGTTGAAGCTAGTCCGGGATGATGATTCGAGGTTGGATGGCTTCAACTTCCCAGAAGGTTTGACTCTGGTGTTTCCATCATGTGAGCTCTCAACCATTGGCTTGGGGGACGCATTTGCGGTCTTCACGGTCCGCGTGGTTTCAGAACACTCGCTCTTCTCCATAGGAGCAATCATACCATTGTCCAACGCCGGCGGCAACTGAACCCGTACCTGAGGTCTAGGCAGGACCCCATTTGCGGATGCGCTAGGAGCCTCATATCCTGGATCAAACGCATCCAATTGTTGTCCATCTTGTGCAATTGTCGACGGTGCGTGAAAGGATGCCGAGATCCACGATCTCATCTCACTGCAAATCCTCGAGAGCTCGGCACCCGAGGCTTCGGAAGGCCTTGTCGGCGAGTCAGTCTTGTTTGAGCCTGCCGTCATCATGATGTCGGCTGGCGGATATATTCGTTGATAGCAGCTGTAGATACAAGGGCAAGATACGTGTTAGCCGTCAAACGATAATTCGAACTTTATCGGCTGAGAGGCAGAAATGCACAGAGACTGTATTGAGAAGAAAGTGCGCACAAGTCACCTGCTTAAGGGTTGAAATCTGACCTCCCAGCTGCCAAACCTGGCAGTCGGCTGGCATCAACCGTCGCCGACTGTTCCGCACTTGCCCGCTGCCAGACTTTGCGCTCCTTTTACGACCAAGGTGTCTCATACCGCGACATTGCTCCTGAAAGAAAGCCTAACGGCACAAAAATGAATGTCAACGACAAGAATGGGTGACATTGGGTGAATTGCTGCAGGCTTCAAATGTGTATCTTGAGCGACTGCGTCGCGTCGCATCACGATGTATCAACGGAGCTGGCAAGGCTTACGTAGTTCATATACATGGATTAAAGATTTTATTTCCGACGGCCGCGTGGCCTAATGGCTAAGGCGCTAGATTTCGGCTCCCGCAGTTTCTCTAGAGATTCCAGGTTCGACTCCTGGCGTGGTCGTATCGTCTTTCGGACGCTTTTTGGCATCCGGGACTCTGATCTCGGACTTATTGATTATTGTTTTTGAACTTGTTGGCCTTTTCACAGCTCGTTTGTCAAGCCCCACCAGAGATCTAATTTATAGCAACATCACTTTCCGGCAGGGCAAAAGTCACGACGCAAAGGGCCTAACGGAAGGACAGTGGCGTGCACGTGCCCTCAGAGTTGCGGGTTGTGGCTTGTAGTGTCGAGTGCGTAGGCTGTCGCCACATTACTTGGAATCTTTTGGCACAGCGTGCGACTTGTGAATTCTCTCGAAAGGCTGTCACAGATACCCTGCATCCAAATAACTTCAGTAAGATATGAGAAAATGTATACAATGTTGATAATACTAGTATAAATTCGTTGAAACTGGTCGGGAACCTCTGAACAGTATTCACTGTACTTATGCGCTATGGCTTTGGATATACTTGTGGGCTTGAGTGTTCGAGTTGCGAGTGCAGTGACCTTTTTTTAATCACTTGTACTACCTGCTGTTGACAATTGAGTAATATTGAGCGCGGTGCACTTTGTCCTTCTGCTTGTGCGAATGGGAAAGCTCATGCTGTTGCGATTACCTACCGTACCTACATATATATGTAGGTACCAGGTAGGTAATTAGCTCCAAGATTAGCAGTTGGAAGCCAGTATTGTGTGGAGACCAACAAAAGGTGTCAATCGATCGATTCAAATGTGCACACTTCGAAACATTCATGCTACAGGCAAAAGCAGAGTGCAGCAGTACGAACAACGATTGAGAGCTTCTCCTTGGTATTTTGACTTTTGTACTTTGCTAGCCAGCAAGCATGTTGTCGATATTGCGAAATGCCCGTCTCAAGGACAAGGAAATGAGAATATTGATGCTGTGCGTTGATGGAAGCTGTCGACTTCATCTCTTGAGCAGCGTCATAGAACACGAGTCGACTAATCATCGATTTCCCAGCGGCCTCGACAATGCCGGAAAGACAACAATCGTCAAGAAAATCATGGGCGAAGACGTGAACACCGTGAGCCCAACATTGGGCTTTATCATCAAGACTATCGATTACGAGGAGCAAGTCGTCCCCCGATGGCCATCCTGATGTTCGCAAACTCGCTGACAAGAAGCATTCAGATACAAGTTGAACATATGTAAGGCCGAAATGTCTCATCATCTGAGGGTTCAAAGATGCTCAGCAAGTCAGGGGACGTCGGTGGCCAAAGGACCCTGCGATCTTATTGGCGCAACTACTTTGAGAAAACGGATGCCCTGATATGGGTCGTTGATGCGACAGATCGACTAAGGATCGAAGACTGCAGGGAGGAGCTGCATAATCTCCTGCTGGAGGAGGTAAGAGAAGCTGCTTTTGGTTTCACGATATCCTTGGCCGTTCCTTCGTCGCCATAATCATACTCGGACAATCCCTTGGACGCGCCAGCTGGCGAAAGATGGTCATTAACAAGGAAAAGCGTTTATCTGGAGCCAGTCTCCTCATTCTCGCGAATAAGACGGACGTGAAAGACTGCATGAATGAACAAGAGATTTTACAGGTCAGTTTCTAATGGACAGTTGTCTCCATCGTTCATGGGCGTAACAATCAATATGCTCATGCTGCATACAGTCGTTAAAACTGCGAGAGATTCGAACGCATGAGTGGCACGTGCTACAGTGCAGCGCAATGACGGGCAAAAACTTACAGGAAGGCCTGGCATGGGTGGTGGCTGATGCGAAAAAGAGATTATTTCTTTACTGATCTAGAATGACTTATCACATACAGTGAGGTGTTTCCCTCACCGGGCGGTTTCGTGTGAAGATTTCAGAAGGCAGTCTGTCGAGCGCCGGAAGAGGTGTATGTTGAACTACCTACCTAGAGGTAGGTAGCTAAAGATGGGCGAGGCCCAAAACGCCGTATTCGGAGTCAAGTGAGTGGACAAACCGCATGTTGCCGATGGCAAGCGTGTCATCACAGTGCCTTGAGGCTGCAAGTGCCTTCTCCCCCGGCTGGTCAATGGCAATCGGCAGGCGAGCAGGCGCCTTTGCGGCCCCGCCCTGGTCTATCTGGGTGGCTTGGTCTCGTCTGCCAAGTGGATGGGCGAGATGGCGCCCGCTGTAACCCCGTCCACCAACCCCTCCCTTCACCGGCCTCCGTCGAGCACCGACCTGGGTAACAAACCTCTCTGCGCTCTTCAGCGGCACGACGCACAAGCACGAGTGTGAAGAAGGAGGACAGACAAGCCGAATCCGGAATCTCTCATCTCTCCTCCTACCCTTCCTCCCACCTTCAACCAGTCTCATTCCAGCTACTTGAAGCTATCATGGACTGATTTGATGCCATCAATTCTGCATGACTTGTGCCAATCTCCAGCCTTGACCCAGAGAAAGGTTCCGAGGGCGAGTCATGTCTGACGAAGTCTCCCAGTTCCTTGAGCAGGTCGAGCGGTTGCGCGGCCAGCAGGTTGAGGATGACGAAGCTCGAGCTCGTGAGCAGGAAGAATTTCTTGCTGCAAAACGGGAAAGACAGGCGCGCAGAGAAGGTGAGTGTGCTTGTCGTTGTGTCTATTATTCTTCGAATCGATATCTCGTCTCGCCTAGACGATTACGCCATCAATGGTAGTCAGCCAACAGACTGGACCCCTGCCGACTGCTCGGAAGGCTGCAGCTGTTGGCCAAGAAGAATTGCCAGCTGTCGCAAACCCGAGGTTCTCGACGGCTGAGTTTCGTTGGTTCAGGGCTGACAATTCGCCATCAGAGCGTGCCAGATCAATCTCGCCCCAGAAATCCTCACCGTTGAACACCCCATCGCCTCGTTCCAACCGACAAGGCATCTATCTTTCCGATGCAACACGACTAGCATCGCCGCGCAGGACATCGGAAGATCGCGAATCACCTGGTACCCCGCCAGCCGTTGACGATGATGCAATGCTGTCAGCCAGCCATCGCAAAGAGGGAAACGATGCTTCCTTTGAATTCGAGTCGATGCAAACCGAAGGCGCCACATCCTCCGCGCGGTCATCAACGCTGTCCTGGCAGAGGCGGCCTGGGTCTCGAAGCAGCGCCCGGCCCCTAAGCATGCTGGCGGCTCAAAACGCAACCCAAAAGTCTCTGGCAGCCGAGGCGCAAAGCCCAGCATCCGGCACCGACGAAGATTTCTCCAAGGAATCGATTGCAAAGGCTTTGGGATCTAAAGACCCTTCGTGGTTTCGTCAGACAGCTGATCGCGGTCAGAACTCTGCTGCGTACAGACGCAATCAAGTAGAAGATGATGATCGCCTCGATATGTCGTCCGCCAGGACACAGCTGCCTGGACTGTCGACCGAAGATCTTGGCACTGGCGCAGCCTTGGCTGAGAAGATGGGCTCAGCGGAGGATGATCGTTCAAATATCACATCACCCATTTCTTCGCATGCGGATCGATTCGACAGCGCACCTGATGACAAATCCCTCTCACGAGAATCCTTGACATTACCTGGAAGAGCGGCATCTACTCGATCTCCTTCGCCTACGAAAGGTCTTGGAGGCTTTGTTCAGAGTGCCATGATGAAACGCAGTGATAGCGTCAAGCGATGGAGCGTTACGAGCCCTCCTGGCTTGTCGCGGGCTGATTCTGTGGCCGCAACCCGCGGCAGTTACGATCGCGCGTCAACGCACTCGAATCCTCGGCCATCAAGCATGATTCGAGGAGCCTCTATTACACCGACCTCTAGTAGGCCGACCTCACAACATGGACACAGGCAATTCGAGTCAAGCGACGGTTCAAAGACCCCAAGTCGAGCATCTATTGCAAGCACAAGTCGTGACACGGAAAGAGACGAAGATGTAAGTTCTAGCATACCAACCAGTCCGTCGAAGACTATGGACCCCAGACGCTGGAGTCCGACCAAATCAAGTTGGCTTGAAAGTGCTCTTAACCGGCCAGAGTCACCAAAGCCATCACCGACAGCTGCTCAGCCAACGTGGAGGGACAAGGCTGCACTGGAAACTGCCAGACAGACAGCCGTATCACATAAGCATCAAGTTAGTATTGGGGGACTTATGCGACAGTCTGCTCTGGGAACAAATGCCAAGTCGAATCCGACCGGCCTGGGCGGCATTTACTCACCACCACCCAACGCAAACAGGCCCGCGTATGGATCCATTTCTGCGCCAAGCGCATCACAGAAGCTGTCTGAACCGGACCTTGACAAAGAGCTGCAATCGGACAGGTTGCAGGATGCAACTCAGAGGCCGGACGTTGAGAAACTGGTTAAGAGTACTCCCACCATGAGTCCTCCGCCAGTCAAGCCCAAGCCGCAAGGACCATCATCAGTTGTCAAAGATTTCAGGTCAGGCTTGAGGCAGCGCTCTGCCGAGAAAGACGCTCCCAAGAAAGATGAGCCCGAATTCAAGAATGTATTTGGCAGTCTACGGAAAACGAAAACGCAGAATTACGTGGCTCCTGACGAGCTGAAGAATAATATTCTTCGTGGCAAAGCGGCTCTCAATCTGACTAATGGCCCTCAGAAAAGTGAGAGAAGGGACGAATTCAAAGATGCTATTCTCAAAAAGAAGGCTGATTTCAAAGCTATTCAAGCCGAAGGCCGAGGAGTCGTCAGAACGACGAGCAACGCTACTCCCAACCCGACTCCAGAAGGTTTGGCCAAGCGGAGTGAATTAGGAAAGACGGTCACATCTGTGGCCAAGAAGTCTACGGCTACACAACCCATATCTGCTGTTCCCATCGAGAGCACAAAGTCTTTCTCATCCGCGCCTCCGGCTGAGAAGATACCAAGTGAATCGCCATTTGAGTCTTTGTCTCCGAAGTCCAGACTAGATTTTGCTGAGACTGACGGCAATGAGCAGCTGAAGGACGGAGCGGCAAATATTCAGGTGGTCGGGAACAGCGAGTCTCCGTCCCATCGTTCAGAGACGGAGCGCTCAGCTCCTTCAGGACTTCCTGCACAGCGTCGATCCGGCGTCGGCGATAAAACGTTAGCAGACCGTTTCATTCCGGGCTTGGCAGGACTACTGGCCAAAGGGCCGCCTTTGAGTGCCACGAATGGTGGGAGAAGCTTCCATGACTCTAGCGGAAGTGTCGATTTGAACAAGTCTCGGTCTGCCGAGCCGTCAGCACCAGGCCCTCAACTAACACACATGACCAAGAACCGAGCGCGGGGCCCGAGGAGGAAAGCGCCGACGAACTCAGGTCAAGAACCCTCGAAAGTCGGCCGAGTTGCGACGCAAAGCGAATCCGGTCTGCAGACTGTCATCCCGAAGACAGCCAAAAACATTCCGGAAGAAATTCTCGTCCGGGAGTTGACTGTCGATAATGATTTTAACAAGTCTCCAAGCCCTGTCGGGAATCTGGCGGCAATGTCGCTCCAGGCACAGGCTGCCGAGACGTCGTTGCTACGAGGCAAGTCTCTGGGCTCAAGCGCTGTTTCTGCAAACACGGCCAATTCAGCAACACCGCCACAATCGAGGCCGGTATCTGAAGACAATATGCAAGCTGAAGAGACGACGCCGTCATCGCCACTGAAAATGTTGTCACAGCATGACAAGGACACTATTGCGCCTTCTTCGCCGAAGAAAACGGACGTAAAACGCATGTCTCGCTTGCTTAACGATGATGACGAGCCCAAGAGAACGAGGCAGGAGCCGACGAGGGACCTGGCCCGGCTCAGCGACCAAGGCACAGGGTCAAGGTCGCCGACCCAGCTCGCAGGACCCTCGTCACCCACCAAAAGTGACAGAGATGCGCTACCATCCATGAACTCACCTCGAATTGGCATGAAATCGCCAACGAAGTCCAAACCGTCATTGGAGAACGGGGAGGGTTTCAGATCACCCACTATTATGCCCTCACCAGCCCGTTCGCCAACCAAGCAAGCAAATGACATCTCCACACTCCTGAACGACTTCTTTGGGTCCTCGCAAATCAGAGAAGCCTTGAAGGTCGATCCCGCACAGATGTTGATGAGTCGTCCGGCGATTGTTCGTAGAGTCACAAGTTTAGGACTACAGATGTTCCGGATACTGGGCGACGGGAAAAAATTGCCAGTGTCGCCTCAAAACGAGCGAGTACTCTTTGACCAGGAGATGTATGTTTGCGCGCATGAGTTCTCCAACGAAACAGGCAAAAAGACCCTTGAGGTGTACTACTGGATTGGCGACGAAGTGCCGGAGGCGTCGGTCGAGGATGCTCAGCTCTTTGTGCAACGCGAGGCCCGCTCGCTCGGAGGCCAACTTGTCAGACTTCGCCAAGGCAAAGAATCAGCCGAGTTTGTGCAAGCGCTCGGTGGTGTCATCATCGTCCGCAAAGGCTCCAGCAATAAGTATGATTCTCTTGCTGCGAACATGCTGTGTGGCAGACGATATCTCGGTCAGGTCGCGTTCGACGAGGTGGAATTTAGCCCGTCCAGTCTGTGTGCCGGCTTCACATATCTCATCACCAAGGCAGGATCGTGCTACATGTGGACCGGCAAAGGAAGCGACGTGACAGAAGTCAGCTGCGCGCGGTTGATCGGCATGGATCTGACTCTCACAGGCGAATTGATTCAATACGAGGACGGTAACGAACCACCTACTTTCTGGACCCTATTCGAGGACAAAGCCACCAAACCTCACTCTGCCGACCACTGGCGTCTCAAGCCGAGCTACGAGAAGTACTGCAGCCGGCTCTTTCGTTCCGATGCCAACTCTCGCCTGCAGGTAATTGCTCACCCCACCAACGCAGCCCCCAGCCATGTCCCTCCCTTCCCTCTCTCACGATAGTCTAACACGTTCGCTCGGCTAGATATTCGAGCTCGGTCTGTTTAATCAAGACGACCTATCACCGGAAGGCATCTACATCCTTGATGCTTTCTTCGAAATCTATATCGTTGTAGGATCGCGCGCCAACTCCCAATACGCCTCGTTCCGCAATGCCTTGGACTTTGCACAGGAATATGCAATATTAGCTTCCGGCATGGAAGATCGACCGTTTGTTCCTGTGTCCACAGTGGTGTTGGAAGGAATACCGCGTGACATGAAGAGCGTCTTTCGCAAGTGGGACGACGCCAAGAGCCCGACGGTCACGAATGTCCAGCCACCGGGTCTCAAGAGAGGCAGGAGCTTAAGGGTCGTTACTCTCACGCAGGCTTTGCAAGCTTTGGGTGAGTAGTTTGTCGATTGGATGCAGGGAGGGATCGCGTGGTGTTTCGGGAAGGTAGAGGTGTGCTTCATTGCTAGACGTGGTGATTTGGTTTGTCGATACGCCCCATATGCTTCGTGATGGAACGACATAATCGCCCGGAGTTTTCTCTAAGGCTGCGGGTTCTGTCCAGAGGCGTCGGAATGGAGCTCTACATATGTATACATGTACAACAAAATGAGACGCATTTCTGGTCAAATGCCTGACGATGTTGACCCAAGTATCATCGGATCAGGTTTTAACGGTATCTTGGACTATGTTCAAACGAGAAGAGCTTCCGAAGCCACACCCAACACGCACCAAGATAAATCTATATAAGGGGTATCAATTGAATCATGCTGATCTTCCCGTGTCTCGTATTCCACCCAAACACCACTTTTCGCACGTACTCTCCGCACTGTTTGTAATTGCTCTCGTACGCGTACGACACCACGTCGAGACAAAGCAAGGACCCAGCTGCGTCCTTTCTTAAGAAGACCTAGCGAATTGAGGCCGGAAAGGCTGCTTGGCGAGATTCAAGAAAGGATGCGTCGAGGAACATATGCTTTGCTTTGCTTTGCTTTGCCTTGTTTCTGTTTGAAAAGGCAACCATCAGGACGGCTTGGGGTCCACGGAGGAACTTTTTGCCGCAGATTGGCTATTCGACGCGGGAACGGCAACGGGGAATCCCTTAGCTTCGGCCGTCAAAGTCTGGAGCTCTTTCAGCATGATTTCGCGCGTTGTGCGGGCTAGCTCGTCGACGTCGGTAGCGGTGAGGCCGGTGGTGGGAATGGGGTTGAGGACTGAGCACAGGTTAGATCTGCTTTGCCACATGTCTCTTGTTGCTCCATCGCAACGGTAGAAGGTCATACCTTTGACGGGGACCCTGCCTGCCCGAAAGACCATGGTCTTTAGATGAAGAATGTGACTGTAGTTGGCAACGACACAAGGCACGATGGGCACGCCGGCTTGGACGGCGAGATGGAAGGCGCCCTTTTTGAAGGGCAGCAGGATGGGATCCTTGGTGTAGCTGCGGGTGCCTTCAGGGAACATGTAGACGCTCTGCCGCTTGACCTGGATTTCCTTGGCGGCGCCGGCCATGGCTTCTCGCGCGTCCCTCGAATTCTTGCGATCGATGAAGATGGAGCCGCTGAGGCGCATGAACCATCCAAGGAAGGGTATGTGCTTGAGATCCGACTTTGCAGTGACGCTGCACCATTTCGGGAACAAGGCGCCGAGCATCAGCACATCGAGCTCCGTCTGATGATTACCGATGAAGACTGCAGGCCGGGTATTGCTAAGGACGTGGTTTGGATCGTGGACCTCGAAGACGATGCCCGTCGTCAGAGCCATGACGTAGCGGAATGAACGGGCGGTGGCCCATTGCGAGATGCCCTGCTTGCCGATGAGAGTGAGGACGATGGAGGCCACGACGCCGAAGAGGGCGCAGATGATGAGCGAGATGTAGGATGCGAAGGCGCGAGCAACGAAGCTGGCCTTGGGAATGACGAAGGAAACCATGTAGAAGAAGACGGTGAAGGCGACATAGCCCGCGAGGAATTTGACCAGGTAGTCGATGACGACGGACATGGACATGTTGTTGCTGGTGCCTGCGCGAGCAGGCTCGGCTGCTCAGAGGAGGCGGCGGTGTCGGACC
>JARJRV010000271.1:0-48533 GCA_030783925.1 Aschersonia sp. MBC 735 | reverse complement strand
GAGAGGGAGAGAGAAGGACGAGATGTATAGATGTAGATGAGGGAGGACGAGGACGAGGAATGGCTCTCACTTCGGCAGACGGCCCATGCTCCCTCTGGAGGCGTTATTACTGACGAGCGGGCCGACCAAGCGAAGTCGAGGTGATGAGGCAAGAAGATGGAGGCTGAGACGAGGGACAAAAGTCGGTGGGAAGCAAATTGTTGAAAGTGGTCGACGTGGTTGGCCGGCGACGGCGGGGCGGATCGTGACGGCTTGTTTCTGCCGCGGCCCAGCAAGAGAGTGCTCAGCCGACCCCTGGGGTTCCTGACCGGGGGGGGGGGGGGGGGGGGGGGGGGGCCTGGGAGTCCCTGCATGACAGAGTACCTACCTGCTTAAAGTACTCAAGTAGGTGTGTATTTCAGTAGGTTACAATATATCCAGCATCTTATAGTTATAAGAGCGCGAGTCACATCAACCCGTTTCTGTTTTCTTTCTTTCCCTCGACTGGGAACATGAGGGGTAGAGAATGGCAAAGAAAAGAAAGAAACCACGGGCACGACACTTGCAGGGCAAGCCAGAGCACTCTCCAGCTTGCGAGCCACTCGAAGCCTCTGCTTCCCCGGCTTCCTGCCCGTTTCGGTTCCTGGTGTACGCGCGTGCCTTCCCGAAGCCACCGCTAGCAGGGCCAAGCCTGCGAATGCGACTGCTACTGCGCCTGCCGCTGCTGCTGCTCGCTGCTGTCACTGTGTCCCTCTCCCCTCTCCCTTGTCCTGTCTTCTCTCCCCTCTCCCACCCTACGGCGGATGAACTCTCAGCCCCGCCAAATGTCAGGCGAGCCTCACGCAGCATCCTCCTCCAATCAGCTGCCGTCCTGTACGTCGCACATCTCAACCCCGACTGCCACCTCTGACACCATCAGCCAAGTTTCTCGAGCCCTTCGCTCCGAGCAGAGAACATGCAATGGCGTCGTCAGCCGGGCTGTATAATCGTCGGAATCCTCCCTCCTCAATCTCCGTCGGAACCATCGTCGGTGCTGACAGCGCGACTGCCGACCTTCCCCCGATATCTGCTCTCTTCCTCATCGACTTTGACGTCAAGGCCGGATACACCATCGCCTGGAAACGAGCTGACCCCGATGTCCACCTCGACGGCCAAGTCGAATACAAGTCACTGCCCTCGGGACTGCATACAGTGAGCAATGACTTGGTATACTTCGTCAATGCCGCCCACGCTGGCGTCAGCGCATTTGTCAACGAGCCTTGCGACGAGCAAGAGGCCAGAAACGCGCGCATGATGGCTGTTGGTGTCCTGGTGCCCCTTAGTTATGGTCGACTGGGCAGAGCCTGGCGACATGCCCCCGGCCTGAAGGATCTGGCTGCGTGAGTCTTGCCCCGGCCAAGCCATTGAACGAGGCTGACAATGCTTTTCCCCTGACGCAGCCGACTGGCCAAGCATCGTCACGACACCGACCCTCTTCAGGAATACTGGCATCGTCACAGCGCTGGCGAAGACGGCATGCGCCGCGACGCCCTTCTGCTGCCAGAGACGCCGACACTGGAAAGGAAGCCTCATAGCAGGAAGCAGTCCGCATCCGACGGGAATGCATTCGTTCCTGTTCTGCACAAGCTCACTCCTTTTCACCCTGCCTGGAGCTTGGTCAGCTTGCTGGACAAGTTCGGACCCCTCATCTTTCCCATCCACAGAGCAGCCTTGTTGCGCAAACGTATTTTGATTTCATCCCACGTGCCGGTTCACGAGGTTTGCGACTTTGGTGAGTTTGCAGACTTCTCGCACAACATTCAGTCATGCGTGACTTGTCAAACTGACCACGCGTAGTGTACGACATCTCTATTCTTTCCAATATTCCCTCTTCCATTGCCGATAAGCTGCCCTCGCCATCGCCTACGTCCCGACTGCGCCCCCTGTTCAACATTGGAGTGCACGACATCCCCTTTCTAGAACACGATTATCAAGCATTGAAGCATCGCCAAAGCGGCATCGGCGACACGCAAGACGAAGATGGCTCGGGCTGGATCGCATGCACCACAGACAGCATACTCGCTGTCAAAGACACGCTTTGGGACATGCTCATCACCATGCCGCAGGACCGCTCGTCCGACAACACGAACAAGGTATGGCCGACGGTTGAGCATCCCCGCGGCACTTTTGTCAAGGCAACGCAGAGAGACTGGCGACGCTACAATGTTCTGCGGAGCAGTCTGGCTAGACTCGCAACGTCGTCATCCACGTCAACAGGTCCGGAGTCCGGGGCCGCCCGATCCGGCTCTTCACCTGTCCGTCACTCAGCCAGTCATTCCCAAAGGCTTGTCAAGGACGAGCAGGACGAGGCCGTAGACTCGCTCATCGAGCCTGTCACCTGGGCAGCGCTGGCCTATAACGGATACATGTGGTGGGCATCGGCGGGCGAGCAGCTTCGATCAGAGGAACAAGAAGAGTTGTTCAGAGACGCCGCTCTTCTCGCCGATCTGGCTCCCGCCCCTCGTTCTGCCTCTCACGAAAGGCCGTCCGAGACGTCAACGGGGGCACCAGCCAGTCGCCGCATCAACTCCCCGGACAACGCCGAAGCGCCCACCGAGCTCGCCATCATCGCCTTCTTCCACCGCCTCACGACACAGATGCTGTCCACACTCGTCGACCTCGTTGAGAGCACCGACGAGGCGTACCTCTCACGCTACCGAGACGAGGAAGACGCCGAGACGGATGGCGAAGATGAAGAGACAGACGTGCTGTTGGACAGCCAGTCTCCTGATCTGGACGCCGGCGCCGTCCGAGTCAATAGCCACTCCGTCGAGAGTATGGGTCTGGACGTGTGGAGTGCCGCCGATGCTGCCTTTGTGCAGGACCTTATGGAGACGTACTTTGGCAGGGTGGCACGCATCGAAGGGAAAGGCGTCGAGGTCTGCGGCGTCAGAGTCTGCTAGTGGCTGTAATTATAGGCTGCTGGGCGCGCGACGTCTATCTGGGCCGGCCTTGTATCAAGTACCGTAGACATGTGAAAGGCTTTATTGAACAGGGGGGGCGAAGAGGGAAAAAAGCACGGCTCCAGGCACTGACACAATATTACTTGTACCATAAACCGTGCAGCGTATGAACCACATCTAGTAGCCCGTACAGGAGACGCCATTTCCAGCCCTCTGACCCAAGCTATGTGCTTTTTCCGCCCCGTTCTCTACTAACGCGTTACAAGGTCTCGAGTACAATTATGCTCGAGCAAAAGGAAACAATGCAATGGCAAAGATACAAACATTACGACTCGTCCTCCGTATCGGTGTTGGTGTCGCTCGTGTCATCTGCCTCTTCGTCTGTGCCGCTCTCGTCGTCCGACTCTTCTTGGACCCTGCGTTTGGGCTTCGGTGCCTGCCCGGTCTTGAGCGCGTGCATTTGCCCCGCGATGGAGTCTGGGACCGAGTCGCATCAGTTCACTTGTCTGGTAGCAGCGGGATGTATCAGGGAAGAGGAGTGACGACTTACCTTCGTCGGGTTCGGAGATGTCGTCGGCGTCTTCGACCTCGGTGGCCGCGACGGGCTCCTCTACCACGAGCGTCACCTCCATCTTTGTGTCGAAACCGACGTACGAGTCGCACACGACGTGCATGACGAAAGTGTAGTGGCCTGCTTGAGGGGGTGCGGCGAACTGCGCCTTCAGCGTCTGCATGTTGAAGGTGGGATTGCCCGCGTCGTCGAAGATGGGCGCGTCGAAGCGGTCAAAGGTGAAGGGGGGCACGGCCATCTTGTCCTGCTTGGAATCGGTCAGGAAGGCGTACCATTTGGGCGTCTGGTCGCGGGCGTAGTGGGGGGCGAAAGTCAGGGGCGGCAGGATGCTTTGCTCCTCGACTGAAATGGGCTTGCCGTCGGCGCCTTTGACCGTCTTGTTCTTTCGGCCCGTCAGAGCCTCTAGGTCGTCTTCGGCCGGGTCCAAGTCTTCCAAATCCAGCTCATTGATTTTCGGCACCTTCTCCGACCCGGGGGGAATGAAGCGACCCTTGATGACCAGAGTCACCAGGGATGATGGAATGATATAGCGCTCGCCCGTGACTTTGAAGAAGGCCTTGGCGACACGGAGATAGGGGAGTTGTTTGGCGACACCGACGCAGGTCTGGTACTCCTTCTCGGAGAGCAAGCCCTTGCCGACGGCCAAGTGACGCCGTTGCGCGTCAGAGAGGTCCATGAACTGCTGGACTGACAAGTGCGTTTTTGAATCGCCCTCAACCGCCAGAGCAATCTCGGGAGTGAAGTGAGGGAGCTGAAGGAGCGGAGAGGCCTTGGGCGCGAGGGCTTGGATGATGTGCTGGTTTGCTAGGAATGACCCGGAGATTGGCGTCGAGTTTCCAAAGGCGAGCGCAATGGCCGCAAATGACTGGTTGAGAGATCGAGCGAGGGGGGCAATATCGTACTTGGCCTTGGTAAGGGCAGCATCGTCAAGTTCAACCCGGCCGAGATAGGCCCAGAGCAAAGCAAGCACTTTGCGTCGTACACCGCCGTCGAGATCTTCGAGCTTCTCCTTGTCCTTGACAGTGAAGCCAGCGGCGAAGGGCGACGCAGCCCCTTCGGCAGTGATTCGCGATTCGATCTTGGATAAACCAGACTCGGCCCGGTCGCCCTTGAGGATGGATTCGTACTCCTTCCCCGCGCTGAGAGCCCAAATGATGCCGGATTCGTCCATGTCTTCGTCGTACTGGCGAAACAGATTGTTGGCGCTCTCCATCAAAACGCCTTCCTTGGATCGCCGTTTCGTGCCGTACCACCAGGAGCCTACCAGATACGGCAGCAGAACTCCGAGAAGCCCCGTGTATAGGACCACGAGGTATTTGCCGTTGCCGTCCGACACGATGAACTTGGGTAAGGCGATGCCAATCTTGAGGCTCTGCTTGCCGTCAGGGTGGCCATACTGTATGTAGTTTTCGCGGACTTCCTCATCGGTCAATGCCTGATAGGCTTTGGTGAGTTGCAGATATTGGTCATTGAGAGATTCAACGGTCTCATTCTTTGCCGGATCGGGCCGCAACTTGTCGGGATGGAGCTTGATGGTCAAGCGCCTATAACGAGACTTGATTTGCTGTTCGCTAGAAGACTGTGCACGCAAGGAATTAGCACGTTCGTTTCTCCTCTCAAGTCCAGGCACGTGGAGGGCACAAGAGAGCGCTCCGTACCTCGGCGATGCCGAGAATGTCGTATGGATTCCACAGCGTGACCTCGACGGGATTTGTCGTCATGATGAGGTAGCCCATGAGACCCATGAGACCCCATCCGGCAAATGCGACCAGGGCCCTCTTGATCTTCCTCTGCTTCCTCTTCTGCTTGGCTCGTAATGATTCGACGATACGGCCATGTTGAATGGTGTAATCGGTCTTGATGCGCGGAGCGAGGTTGGAATCGTCCTTGTTGGACTGCAACAGACTGTACGTCACCGGCAGCGTGACCAAGCCCGTCAATGTGAGAATGAAGAAGGGAAAGAATTGCGCCTGCAGGAAGAGACGGTCAGTCACGAATGGCCAAGAGCGCTCTAAGGGTCGGTAATTCGTTACCTGGTCGTCGTACGAGTAGTCGGAACTCATAGTGGTGGCAGCGATTGCCGAGCTGGATGGCTCGGCCTGTTTTGAGAGCACAAAAGGATGAAGATCAAATTGTTCTGCGAGATGCCGTCGCCACGAGTCCTGCCGGTATCCTGAGAAGGAACGTTGAATGTCGGGCCTTCTCGTGGGCTGTGTCGATTCGGTGTCGCAAATTCGTGTCGCTCCTCTCCCCCGACGGGAAACCCTGGAAAAAAGTGTTCCGGCTTGTGTGGCGCCACCGTGTTCAGTTCATTTTCTACCTGCCAGGTGGTCAGGCAGCCAGGGTCAGCGGGCGTCGCGCGGGACACCTCCCGTCCCGCCTTCCTCTTCGTCGCGTTTTACTACTCCCAGAGCTGCTATTGGCACAGTGGGGTACTCAGTGAAGTACGGATATACTGACTCCAGTTCGAGTAAGACCCGCTGTACTTCAAGTCTCCTCCCTCATGTGTCCACCAGTGCGCGCACACTTGCCAGTTCAAGCAAAAGACATCACTGAATAAACGGATGCAACAGGCACGCGGTGCGATTTGGATTATCTCAACCTGAACCTCCATTCCCTCGCAAACCTCCTTCACCATTTAACAACGGAGTGAAAGTGACGGCTTCATCGCCGTCAGTGTCCTCCTCCGTAGTCCCGTTCGCCATCTCCTCCACCAGCAAACTCCTGAGGTCCTCTTCACTCATGATTGTCTGGATGCTGCCCCTCCTCACCCACGGCCTCGTTTCTCTTCTCCCTTGTTCGATGAGCCTCTCGATCTTCAGTCTATTGGCGACAAACTTCAGCATGGGGAATGCGCTCTGCTGGCCCTGATGCAGCATGCGAGCCAGTCGGTACGGATCCGGATCAGAAAGAATGAACCAAAAGTCCGATAGCGCCGATTTGGGCCAGATGGTGATGGTGCCACTGAATTCCTGCAGCCACAATTGGCTCCAGTCCTGTCCCAGAGGTCGGGGGAGAAGCTCGGCGTGGCGCACAAACTTTAGCCATTTGTTCATGTCCAACTTGAGCAAGTGCTCGAAGGCCGACATGAGATAGCCTCCTCGCCAGCCGCGGCCCTTGCGGTGTGTGACCGGATGCCCGACCGATCCGCGCGACGAGAAGAAGAACAGGTTGATGTGCGGGTTCACTTGGCTGACAATGGTGAAATTGACGTTGAAATGTGTGTTGAGCGCCTTGATTGGAATGTCTGTCCGCAGACTGCCGTCCTTCCACTTGTGGCCAAACGAGTACGGAGCCAGCGTCCCATCTCGTGTCTTCATCATTAGAACGACGGGGTTGAGTATGCCTGGGACCGCCGCCGAAGCCAGAACCGCAGACCATATGACGCAGTCGGGACTCGTCAGGTAATTGCAGAGAATGGTCGGTGAGTGAGGGTCTGCCGGGACGCAGGTCACGTTCAAAATTCGTCCAGTCCTTTCAAATGCTTCGCGAAACGTCATGGATCCCCTAGTCCACCAACTGCACCGCTTTGCCCAATCGACCGAATCAAAGCGCGCACCCGTCTTCCACCAGCGAGGAATCCAGACCAGGGCTGATTCCTGGCACGCATTGATTCTCTCGGAAAGGGCCGGAACGAGAAGCTTTTTGAGTTCATCGTTAGTTCTCGTGGCCACCAGTCCTGCAACGAGCGCACCACCGCTCGTTCCCGTGATGACATCAGGTAGCAAGTCGGCATCCAAAAGTCCCTTGACGAGACCGAGGTGATAATAGGCAAACCCCGCCCCTCCCGAAAGGCAAAGCGCCGCCCGTCCGTAGTTGGCATGGACGTGCTTGAATAGTAGGCGCTTCTCTTCTGCTCTCAGGCGTTTCGTCCTGATGAGCAACTTGATACATCTTTCCACTGCAACAAAATCGACAGTCAGTCGAGTTTGCTCAGAAACTATTAAACACAATCTTGCAACCCTTCCCTGCCCAACGTCAGCTTACCTTCATCAATGAAGTTCTGGACCAGGTTCTTGGTCCCATAATATGTCTGGCTATAAAGCCGTGCATTCTCGACGCCAACGAAGTTGTTCTTAACGCAAGCCTCCACCAAAGATTTTAGATCCTCGAGTGCCGTCGGAAGGTCGCCGCTTTGTTTTCCCTTGGCCTCCTGAGCCTCCGCTCTAGCTCTCAGCTTCTTCAATGAATCCCACACTCTCTTGACCGTCTTAGAGTCGTAGTATGCAAATTCGTTCTCTTCCCTCCACATTTGCCGACCTAGAAAGACATCCAGCTCTTTGGCCGCAGTCACCCATTCCTGATACGTCGACGCCTTGCGCATGTTGTTGCGTAGGCTTTCCCTCCGTCCGCGCCATGTGAAGAACTGTTCGTACACCCATATGTACCATCTTGTCATAAGATATGCCAGTGCCAAACATCCCAGCCAAGCAAAGACACATATCAAGAGCGGCCATTTGGAAAATTGATAGAAGTATCCTTCTCTAGTCTCGTCTTTGGTCCGCGTCCCAAGAAAACCCTCGACGGCTTTTCTGGCGCCTTTCCTGCGTCTTCCACCCTTTCCCGACTTGCGAACTCGCTTGTGTGTTGTGGACGTCACAGGCGCCCAGTCATTTTGTGCCGTGAAGAAGGTGCCCTTGGTCGCAGCCTCGGGCATTCGCGGCAGGTCTCCCCCTGCGGCGGCCGCCGATGCAGCCAAGACCTCAGTGGTGACCTGGTCGTTATCTTCGCTCAGCCCGCCCTGAGAATCTCGTTTGGTGAGGTGGAAAGAGCCCGAGGGACTCAGGGCGGGTGATCTCACGTCGTCTGCTGGGCTATGCAGTGGATCTGGTGCCTGCAGCGCCGTCTCGAACGCAGCGAGATCCTCTGGCTGCAGAAACTCATGGTCAACGTCGGGGAGGGCGGATCTATCAAAGGACTCGGGCGGGAAGCCGTGGATGGTCTCGTCGGGCATCGCGCGCAATGGCGGGACTGCCCATTGATCAGTGGTCGCAAGCCGTCGGACGGAGACAAGTAGGGATCATTGATATGAGGACGGCCGAGGGGTTTTGGCTGCAAATGGATTGCAACTGCACAGTTTGGTTCGAATTTCCATAGAGCATAGAGTCAAAGCATGTGACGTGCATCTCTGATCCTATCGCTGCGGCTTTTGCGGGAGATATTTTGCCTGCGGCTCGACTTTACGCGCCGGCCTTAGGCATGACGTCGTCAGTTGACCTCAAAGGGTTTGTTGGGACATGTCCCCCGCTTTTTAAAGTCTTTCAACCACTGCGCTCGGCCAGAGTTCGCTCAGCCACGAGGACAGCAATCGGACAGCAGCCATGCAGAATCACGAGCAGGGACAGAAATTCCCCAATTCCCGACAGAAAAATTACAACAAAATTTCTCCTTAAGAATCATCTAGAGTAATAAACACACAAGCTGAGGATGTACGCACTATTAGCTGTCAACAGAGCGACTACACGCGCCTCCTGATGAAGCAATGCAATATGAAATGATCGAACGCACGGGACATTGACTGTTATCGGTTGCTATATTCGATAGTGCAACACAACGCTGCCTCCAATAGAGGAAGCTGCCGGAACTCAGAGGCCATTCCCTTGCGTGCGGTCCGAAGAGTCTGATATGCACTCATTGACATCGGTGTCACCTCGATCGCGCCCAATCTATGTCTGCGTTCTCCAACACACCAGACAACAATTTGTGTGCTGCCCACGTGACGCTGTTATACATACTGCGAGAGCCACCTTATGCCGTCTCCGTAACCTTGACGCATGACGACAGAACACATGAAGAGCTCAATAGGCCGGATACCTTCCAAGGGCACTTTGCCCTTGCCGGTGGTTTGATAGACGCCGAGCTCGTGTCGCAAGTGATCCTCGGACACTGAGTCAGGATGATCGATCTTGTTGCCCAGAATAACGAAAGGCACCTTGGATAATTCTTCCATTGCCAAAAGAGCATCAAGCTCGGCTTTGGCCTCGGAGAACCGCTCGGAGTCTTTGGCGTCAATGAGGAAAACGACGCCGTTCACCTCAGGAAAGTAATCTCTCCAGATCCGACGAGCTATATAGATATGATCAGCGTCCAGTCAGGTAAATCTGAAGTTTGAGCGGATCGGTCGCATTGAAGACATACCCTGTTGGTGACCACCCAGATCGAAAGTCGTGAACCGTACGTTTCCGATCGCGAGTTCTTCGGATGCTAGTAAAGTGAAACTGCGTCAGCCAAAGAGGCTTCGAATTCCAGTTTCTTCGTTCGCGAGCGTCCGGGCAAGCGCTTTCACCCTCGCCGGGCAAGAACTCACTGGGATGAAGGGTTGGTTGAAGGATAGCGACACGGTCGTTCTGCGCAAAGATTCCGATCAGTCAAAGAAAGCGGTCGCAAGGATAACGGGTCTCATCCGTCGCGCAATCAATCGTGCATCGCTGCCGTGGCCGTAGCAAACAAGATGCCCGATTGATGCAGCGTGGAGCGATCGTCTTGAGACACACCTTTAGCATATGAAGCAACGTCGTTTTCCCAGCATTATCTAGGCCCAGGAACAGCAGCTTCGCATGCTTATTGACCAAGCCTAGGTGGGAGAGCATATCGAACACTAGGAAAACGGTGAGGTGGCACGTGTCAGTTTGCATCGGATTCAAAGCGCACGGCAGGAAGGTCATGCCAAGAAACTCAAAGGCATCATGTCAAACTTACACCAGTTTATGACAAACATGGCGGACTATGGGGGGGGGGCGATTGTGTGCTTCAAAAAGTTGGAGACCGTAGGCCTAGAGTACGAGGGGAGAACGGCGATGGGCGTGGCGAAGTGAAGGAAGGATTCGGGGCGTACGTCAAAGAGTCGCGAAATAACTTTCTTGCATGATTGCCAGCATAGAGAACTAGAGGGCCAGTTCATCCGACCAGATCAAAGCGGATGCCTGAAATTTCAGGCATCCAAACGGAGCGGCGTGCGCTCTGGGCCGTTCTGCTGCCGTTCGGCTGTTAGACAGTGCGGCGAGCCCAGTAATGGCCGCGCTACGAGTGGCCCACACCTGGTAGAACTATCTCAATAAGTACTCCGTACTCTGGTCTGTTATTGAGAGGGTGCGAAGCGAGGTTTGTCATCGCTTTCTAATGGGCGGTTTCACGTTACAATCAGAGGGTGGCGAGTCGAACAACCAGAGGAAGGCAACGTCGCTGTCGTGATCGTTGCATGTCTTCAAGATCTCTTACGAATGCACGCGAGGACTTGATTCTCGTCCCTTCCAGGCTCTACTCCGCGATATCGCCACCCATGCCCTCCGCGGGTTGTTGTTTTGATCTCGGGGCTACCGTCCACTGGGGCGTTGTGATGTTTCCCTCAACCCCGGAGACCCGGCAATGATATGCATAATAATACTACCGGTTCATATGCTTGAGTTTTGATCTCACCTGTCCGGCTGTAAACATGACTTGTCATTCTCTCACACATTCAGCGTTTTGTGGGCCGTTGTTTTGATCTCGAAACCCAGGAAATCAGGCTCATGCGTTTCTATTTCTGCATTCAGTGCACCTCTGTGCTTCGCTCAGACGCCTCATCATGATTTATTCCGCATTCCATATACTCTAAAGAGGGGTATCGTGCTGTGTGCATGCGTGCCTCCAATAATGTGAAACCGTTACGAGAAACTTTGACCACATAACGAAAACATATACCGGCAGTCCTGCTGTATATGACAAGAAACGATATATACAAGTGAAGGGGCGTCTCAGACATTGATCAGTAAGATATGACATAGTTGCCTTGATCCTTTTTGCCGGCCATAAGCAAGCCAAGCTCCTTCATGCGCTCGGCGCCGCGGCCAGGAAGAGGCTTGCGCTCAGGCAGCTGACCTCGTCTGGCTCGATTGCAGTAGTTTTGGAAGAATTTCTCCTTTCGACGTTGGCGTTTGCGCTCCAGCCCTTTAACGATGTCGATCGCGGTTCGCAGGTGACAATCAGAGTCATGCTGGTGCTTGGCTGACCTGCCCTTCATGGCAGTAAAAACAGCTGGGGTCCGTGGTAGTGACTTTGTCAAGGTTATTTCAGGACGCCCCGTGAGCTGAATTTCAACAGGCAGCGGCCCTTGACGAGGGATTTGCGAGGGAGTAGTCAGGGCTTTAGGTGCTGGGGAGCGCAGTCTTTTCGGAGAATGTCTCCCGAATATAGGCTTCGGAGAGCGACCGCGGGCCTTGGGCGGTGGTGGAGACTGGCGACGACGGATTGCAGGCGCTGGCGACCTATATCTGCGCGGTGACGCCGGCTCGGTCTTCTTCTTTCGCCGAGAACGATCTTGCTGGCCATGATGAAGGTCTTCCATTCTGCCCTGTACCCAAACTTCTTCATCGCTGTCGTGATGAACTGGATTGTAGACTTCTTCTTCGCCGTCTTCAAGATCTGAGGCAGGGAAGCTGGGATCTATGTCCTGAGGAATGACGCGAAGTTTCCCATTTCTGCGAGCAGCAAGGCAAGAGAGATAGGCCTCCTCCAGCGGCCTGTCTTCGTCCAAGGTCCCGCATACAAAGTCTGTGCTGTCTGGCAAGTCTGGTGCTGTTGATTTGATCTTGATACGCCTGGTCTTGACTCGTCGTATGCTTGTTCGACTTGCGGCCGATGAGTCAGATTGAGGTTCGGTGACAGATGGTCGCCTGGCAGATGCAATGACCGGCGGTTGGCGAGTTTTGGCATGACTGGGGGTCCACAAAACCATGTTCTCGTCGTCCTCCTCCTCCTCGTCAGACTCGGCAAACCCAGTCTCGGAGTCAGTGTGATACCCATCGGAATCTTCTTCGAACTTTGCGAATCCAGTGCGGGCGCTGTCAACGTCGAGAAATCCAACAATCTCGTCTTCATCTTCTTCGTCCTCCTCGTCCTCCTCATCCTCTTCGTCATTGTCATCATCATCATTGTCTTCGCCATCGTCGTCGTCCTCCTCCTCCTCTTCAGCTTCCGCCTCGGCTTCAGCGCCAAGTCGACGGAAATGATTCTCTTTCGAGAGGGTATCGTCGATTGTAAGCTTGGCATCAACAACGGAATTTTGTTGTCGGATCCAATCCTCTTCGCGAGCCATGTCGCAGGCAAATGCATGGAATTGTGAGCTGTCCTTGACAAGATCTTTGGAATTCGCGCGAAGGAATTGAGGCCGACAGATCGCTGTCTTGTCTGACGGGCATCGAGTCGCAATGACTTGCGGCGATGTGCTCGTGGCCGAAGATAAACCCGAGGTCTTCCTGGGTGTCGAAGAAAGACCGTGATTTGTGGTGGCGATAAAGGGACTCATGGCAAGATGGCTGTGTTTTGGTGGTGTATTTTGTGTCGACGCTGGCCTTATTGGGCCAGCAAATTTGATAGTAGGACGCCTTGGGGCGTATTCTGCCGATGGTGTCTTGACCATAGGCTCAGCCTGAGCGACAGGTGGCTTGCCGCAAGCAAACTGGATGCATCGCTTCTTTGGAAGCTGCGTACTGGTAACGGTGACAGGTTTGAAATCGACCATGTCATGCTGCAGCCGAAGACCTGTCAGCTCAGGAATTGGCGGGCTGGGGGTGTTCGTGCGACATGGGCTGGTCAATCCCGTGTCGCTTGTCAGATCAGCAGTCGACGCGACACTGACATTGCTGGTCAAGGACCGCCTCCGTTGACTGTTCAAAAGAATCGAATTCGGACGAGGGGCAGACGACTCTTCGGGTTCAGCCATGAGGCTCTTGGTGAGCAGGGACGCCTGACCTTGCTGGCGCCGGATCGTGGTTCGCCCAAACTTGTGCATGGGCTCCGGAGGTTCGTCCAATTCCTCGGCTTCATCAGTGGTCGCCTCGGCCCACGTCGGAACTTGTGAGAAATACGAAGAAGCCGCCATGGTTGTAAGAAATTTCGAATGATGTGTAAAAAAGGCGAGGTTTGAACTTTTGCGCGGCAGGTAGCAAAGCGTTGCCGGTGTGGAAAAAAGAGAACGTCTGTCAAGACGGTGAAGTGGCAGATGAAGAGAGATCAACTCGCGAGAGGCAGACGGACAAGCCAGCCGATAGAGATGTTTATAGAAAAGAGGCTAGAGCGTCGAGCCTCGTAGATAACGAAATTTGCAGTTGCGTCGTGCAGACGAAGTCCACAAACCAGTGTCGACTCCTGTTCCGGTCTATGTGTTGAGTTTCCGCAGTAACTCAGGTGGCCCTTCGGACCTCGGTGCTATAAGTGACCATTCGACATGGTAAGGACCAAGAAGTTGGTAGAGAAAGAGGGTTGACCGGGGACAACAGGTCGCGAAATGCAGATTGGACGAAGCGAATGCGGTCTCGTGCAAAGCGCAGTGATCAACGAGAGAGCAGAAAGGTGGTCGGATCAGGGGGTTGTCCGGGGCGGAAAAATGTGAGAAGAGAATATGTGGTATCGCAAGGCTTGGCAAATTTCAGATGACGTTTCGTCCACGGTGGTGCGGACGGATTATCCGACTGCAGATGGCAATCTGGAGGAGGGTGGTATTGCCTGGGACTGACGAGCGCTGTGGTAGGACAAGAGACCTCAGACGAGAGAAAGAGGCAAGGCGGCAGGTGCGCCAGAGGCACTGCAACGTTGCCGATCCTTGGCAGACGTTGTCGAAGGCACGGAGCAGCGGATTGTCAAGACTCCGAGGTGAGGGGTTCAGCAACGGTGGGAGAAGATGAAGTTATCGAACGTCAGGTGAAGAGAGAAGATGAGACGCAGTGTTGTGGTTGTTGTGGCAGAGAAATTGGAAAGAGGCAGGTTGGAGCCGGCGGCTTAAGGATATATTTGGTGGGCGGGCCGGAAGGCTGAGGTCCTCGGAAGGAGAAGAAGGGGGAGGTGCAAAGGCAGGCACTGGCACTAGTCGCCCAAACAGCGCTCTGCCTTTTTCAGGGAGTGGAAACGAGACTGGAGGGAGACAGGAGCTGGGCGGCTGAGTGCGGCGTCCTCTGGCCACCAGAAAGTCGGCCGATGGACCCAGTCATTGTGTACAGCAGCAGCAGTGCATTCGCGCTAGCATGTACTCCGTGTTCTGGCTTGGTCTGGCCGGGTGGAACCCTTTCCGGCCAAGTGACCGTGGTCCCCTTCGCACTGTGGCGCGAGGGGGCCAGATCGGGATTGTCTAGGCGGGTCTAGTGTGAACAGGCCGTCTGGACAAGGCGCTGCTGGCGAGAATGGCCAGGAGTCGCGCAGAACATGCCAGAGCCGGGACATGACAAAGCGCTTCCGCCAGCGATACGAGACAGTGCGAGTGACTTGTTCTGGGACCGGGACTAGGGTTATCAAAGTCAAAATCACAACAACCCAGGCCCGCCGTTCAGCCCACAGCAACCCCCTCCCCTTCCCCCCATGGCATGGCTACTTCTTACCCGAGTAATTCGGCTGGCCAGAGCAAGGAGATTTCGTTTCTGCGTGGAAATTAACCCGCGACATGGCATTCTGCACGGCTGGTAGGGGATCAGGCCACGAGTTGGGGAAATCCTGGCCTGCAGGCCTGTGCAGTAACTATTCCCATGTCTGGTTTTCGCGAACTTCCTCTGATGGCGGCCGTTGTTGGATCAAGATGGACTTCTGATGACAACCACGATGATCGACCAACAAGGTATGCGAGGGCGGGTCATTTGGTGCGAGCAATTTCAGAAAACATTTGCGAACAGAGAGAAAGTCGTAAATATGGGTAACGACAAAGTTCGGAGATTCGCCAGTACGCGCTCTGCACAGTGTTCTTTCGTCTGGCACACCAGGACGCTTTGGCGCCCAGGTGTTCTGTGACATTTTTTCTCTTTGTACTTACGTAAGGTCGTAAACAGTGTACAGTGACGAAAGGCTGCATGACACTGTATGTACCTTAATAGCAGCAGAACTGTCGTGAACGACGAGCAGTCTCTGAAAATGCTGTCGGTGAACTCCTTGTTATTAACAATGACGCTTATGCCGAACCGAACCTTGCAGAGTTCAGCGCATTACGTAGCAGGCCAACGCGGCATCTTTGTTCTTTGTTCTTAGCCTTCACTACGGAGTAGAGATGAAGCCTTGTTGCATTGCTGTGCACGCCAAGGCCCTTTCGGGAACAAGTTCAGCAAGTGTCATAGGAGAATATGCAGCGAAGGCAGTTCAAAGTTTAAATTGCCGGGCCCTCGTCGCGCCTTGTCGTGCCGGCAGCGCATTCGAGTCCAATTCAATTCATTTTGTATATTTTTGGGTTGTGCTGTTGCACTAAAAACATGATATAATATAACACAAATACATCTGACCCCCCAAAAATACGATACAATACAAATATATTCAAGTAGCAACGCTCTGCGTGCCGGCCAGTCTTCTGCTTCGTCGCTTTGCGTCAAAGTTCTTCGGTTGTCTCACGACGTCCACTTTTCGACACCCAGATCAGCCCAGCACCAGGCCCGGAGTATACCGAGCAAGAGTAAGATGCCCCTCCCCTTCCCCGGAGGAAAAAAACGTCTCCTAGTACAGAAAACTTCATGTAGCTTTCAAGGTACCTGTAAACCTTACCCGAGCGCTTACTTTGAGCAATTTATTGGATGGTTGTCAACGGACTAGCGACATGTCTTGCGCACAGAGCAGCCGTGTTGCGGCTATGGGGCACGCGGTGCGTCTGGGTAAACCCTAACATCGCAGTCCGTAGGCTCGCCGGCGCAGACGAAAGCGGCGGTCAGCGACGAAATGTGGCCACAAGTCCTCCACTGCGACAGCCTGGCCGCCCCATTCAGTCGTAGTCATGGTGGAGCCCCAACCAACGCGGTCAGTCCTTACGCCAGCCAAGTCCCTGCTGTCAATCTGCATGGCGCATGTGCAACTGCGTGCTTCTGGGTGTTAGCCTGCATGTGCATGTACCGGCTCACTCAAATGAGTCGCGAATATACACCCACTGTACGGAGTACACGAGGCACAACGCAAGCCCTCGGATCCCGCTCGGAACCAGACCGAATTCTGCTCTCACCCCATCGTTTGTTTTCTCACTCCTCTCCCTTTCGTGGCGCGCCTGTAATAAGGTACTTCATTCTCAAGAAGCAAGTATTAGGGGCCGACTCTTCTTTAGCCTGGACAATTACTCCGTCAGGTTCCCCGACACACCTCTTTGCTCTCCAGCACGGAGACTCGGACGCATAAGCATAGCGTCGCACAGCCCAAGGATTGATTGATCATCCATTCTTCAGACAGATGACATGTATGAATGCTGATCGAAGCGAAATAAGCATGTGTTTGGCTACGTTTGAGTTTAGTCCCGGTCCGCTGCGCCAGGATCTTTTGCAGAAAACAAATGCAACCCCGGCAAGGATCTCATCATGCCTCCAGAGCGGCCGGGCGATGGAACATGAATTTCCTGTCCTCAGCGCTGGGGGCTCCTCGACGGTCGTAGCTCTCACGATTGGATTCTAGAATCCTGTTTCGCCAGGTGCTCTGCTGCGACTCGCCAGCGCTTCCCCCCCGAACGCCAGAGGAGGCGGCGGGCGCTGTTCTGCTCCAAGCCACGAGTCGGTTTAGGGGGCCAGACCAAAATTTGGCAGGCCACTCACTCTACACGGGGCACTTCAGGGTGATGTATGAGGCAAATTCCCGACGCGACTAGCCACTCCGCACCGTGGCTGTCTTCGACATCCCCCCCCCCCCCCCTTCCTGCGCAGTCCGGTGATGATTGGTCGGAAACACGAGAATCCTCCGGGTTGGACTGGCACCAGAACTTTGTTCTTGCAGCATCACCTCTGGCCACGATCTGCTTACAAGTGGGGCGTGAATGACACGACAGCAGCCAGCGTGCATATGGGGGGGCGACGTATCGGCTGCTTCTCTCGTTTGCGAGCGATTCGACATCAATCGTTCATGGTCTGGGGCCCTCGTGGCTGCGCTTCAGATTGACTGAGCCCGCATTTCTCGTCTGCTATGACGACACCGAACTTTTTATCAGGGCTACGGGTCCGGGCGAAAGGAAAGAAGGTTTTCACTGTGGCTGAATATCAGCAGCCATGTTTTCTCTCCGAAATGTTGCAGCCCTAAGCTTGCCCAGCTACCGATACCCCAGATGCCATCGATCGCGCTCACCCTTTCCCTCTCCGAGATGGAGGGCGAGATTTTGGGTCTCTGGCAAAGGGCATCTGCGAACGTAGCCTCGCTGGTTGGCTGCATGCCATTCATCGGGGATACGTGCCAGCTCAAGTCGGGTATGTTAAGTGAAGGACGCATGACGGAGTGTCCTGCTTCTAAACTTCCAGCTGCCCTCAGGTTCCATCCCGCAGCTGGCCACCGAATCCGTACGCCACACGTGCTTAGCAATACACTATTTCCATTGAGATGGCGGGCAACGGGCAGTACTTGTTAACCAAGGTCTTCCGAGACCACGTGTTTCGCCTTCCTTGCGGACTCTATCTATGGTGTTCGACGAGTGACATGGCTTGATCAGAGGACGCATCTGTAACAGTCCGGGCCTCCAGGATAATTTTTTCCCCATCTCAAGCGGCTGTTGCGTTGCCTGCTTTTTCTAGCACCCTCCACGCCAGACTGCGGCCTGGATTCGTCTAATAAACAAGTAGAAAGCAGCAGGGAAAGCCCCGCATGTCTTTTCTCTCCGCGACACCGGCGCCTCTCGGGTAATTCCATTGCTGGACAGCGGACCGTCGAGACACAGCCCCAAAGAAACACGGCGGTCAAGTCAAAGATAGTACGTATGCATGCGGAATGCATTATCAGACAGATATGTAAGCACGTGTAATTTTGGGGTTCAACACTCGAGCATTCTCAGCTGAGGAGTGGGTTCAGGCCGTCAAGATGGTTGCTTCTTGCATGATGTACAGTAAGGTCTTGCACACCTGGCCAGCGATACACGGGTGGCGTTGAGCCGTTTTTACCTGGACCGTGTCGACATTTCACCACTGTGAGCCATTCATAAAGCACGGGCTTTGAATTTGAGAACGACACTGGCCAGGCGGTGAGAAAGAGGAATATGCCGCCCGTTGATCGCTGCAGCGTCAGCGTGGCTGTGCCAACAGTAAATGACCTACTCCGTAGATGAGTTAATACACTCAACAACTCCGAAGACAGAACGAGACCGAACACGGAGCACATGTATGGAGTACACGTGGTGGACCACTGTGAGACTATGAGGCTAATGCGAGACGCGGAACAGGATTCTCTCCGAGCACAAAGAACCCTGCAGACGTGTTTCTTGAGAGTTCAGCCAGTCTCTTGGGTGATCTGCAGGACTTGTGTGGCACACGAAATGCATTCTTCTACTCTTCCTCGCATTTGCCGGCTCGCATGCAACATCGGACAGATCTGGTCCACCAAATGCACATCTCTCGGCCAATACAACATGAACGCGCGAGCTGGCTGCTTGTGCACCGTAGCTAAGGAAGCACATGCAATATGATGAACCCTAGCAAAGGGCGCTAGACGTATCGTCAGGGCCAGAACATGCAATTCGCGAGATACTATTGGTATTGTCGGCGACGGGAGATGCCAAAAACGAGAGCTGTCACCTGCACCCTCCGCACCTCGAGCATGTGGGAAGGAAGGGCGTTCCCGTTGCTCCTGGCTCGTGCCATTTGGACCACAAGGGCGCCAGGCCAAGTGGTGTGGCGGCGGACGTTGATACGGCCATTGGGGCTGCGTCTTTGTCGTCTCACTAAATACCCCCCCTCCACCAATCACCGACTTGCTACCCTGCCCCTTTCCTTTTCTTTGCTCCGATGGCTTGCGGATATGGCAGGCTGATCTGCTCCGTGCGGTTTTGGTGAGCAAAACCGTGGAAGAGCTGCTGAACGGCATATGCAGCTAGGCGCCAGCGCGAACCTCGCTGCCAGCTGGTGACGGATGAAAGATAGAGAGCTCGAGCCCTCCTTCTCCCCCCCGCCCGATGCGACCGAATTGCGGTCTGATCATGCACGGGCTGCATCAAGATTTCTCAGTCGAGTGCTGGCTGGGGGTTCGTCACACGAGGTACTCGACATTTGCGGATGCGGAAGAGCTTCACCAGTGGCTCGGAGCTCGGGATTCTGGCTTGGCGGACAGCCAGAATGCGACTTTTGCGGGATGCTCACGTCGGGTTCTACCGCAGCACAACGCAGCAAACTGGGGGAAGCGGGTTTTGGCCAAGGAATCTAGCTTGCCCGACCACGAATGAGAGTTGCAGATGCTCGGCCGACCAGAAGGGTTCGTTGTCTATCTCTCGTAAAAAGCCATACATACCATCTGCATGCGCGAGTTTGGGACACCGCATGTATGCACATTCGCCGTATGTGTACGTACTTGGTTGGTTCAGTCCTGGTCACCCGTGGCGGGATTCCCCTCTCCTGACGCGGCCGCCGATACGTGAGCCAAGACCTGGCGACCAACGTGCACCGTCGGGAGTACGTCAGTCGGTCTCGTGAAGACCAGCGCCCGGTGCCCAGGCTGGCGAGTGCCCTCCGCATTCTCGTGCGGACTCGGACGACGAAGTGGCAACGGCGCGCGGGGGACCGCAATGAAGGGGGGAGAGGGAGTTTCATCGTCTTGGTCACCTGGCTGCGGAACTGACCAACATTGAACCCTTACCGCTCTGTTGTCCGGTGCCAACCCTTCACGGGAGTTACCCCGTACCCCGTAGAACAACTCCTTCCTTCGCTCCGTGCAATGGCGTATGGGTGTAGAGGAAGGATCGACATGCTCGCCACGCCAATGGTTCCCGGGTGGCGCACCGTGGTGAAACAGTTGTCATTTCGTGGACATTGTGATAGCCATGCACAGGAATCCGGCAGCGTTGGAATGGTCCATGTCCTTTCGCCGAGATGCTGTCTAGCTTCGAACTTGCCACTCGGGCCGTGGTTTGTCAGGATGGCTCGAGACATGACGTGAGCGGTGTTCAAGTATTGTTATTGTGAAGGACCAGCGAAGAAGGGAGAACATAGGCGGTGTGCGAATGGAACTACAGGCTACATTCGCGCTGGCACCCCAGTGGGAACCCCAATCACTTGCACGGCTGCAATGGAGCGTTGACGTGCAACATTCAAACCTGGCTTGGAGGGGGTGCTGAGCGGGATGATTTTCTGCGTTGTCATACTCCGTACAGGGTAGTCGAATAGAAAGTTGTCTCAGCCAAGCACATTCCCAGCATACCAAGGAGAGGCAGCGCTGCGTGCAACATCACTGAGCACAAAGACGCACGCTAGAGTGTCGCACCCCATCATGCCGGGATTCGGATGTCGCAACTTTCAGTCATGGCAATGAGGGTGGCAATGTGGGTGGCGATTTATGTTTGCCATCACAACCATCGTCTTTCTGAAAGGTGGAGTATTTCTCATCCATCTGATCACGTGCAAATACACGTGATTGAGCACATGACATGTCCAGATCGGTTCTTCCGCTAGCCCGGAAGGAGGCTTTGGCAGGAAGCAGCAAGATTCGTGGGTGACGACGCTGTTTGACCTCAATTTCCAGGAATCGTCCAATTGCTGCTCCGGTTCATCATGTACTCCATGCGTTTCGCCCGAACGGCTCTTCGGGCTCAACCCGTCGCCTTTCGAGCCGTTGCTCAGCGGAGAACGTATGCCGAGGCCGTTCCCGACAAGGCAAGAACTCGCAATGCTCGTCAGACCAAAAGACACACCACTGACCGTTCCGTGATCAGATCAAACTTTCCCTGTCCTTACCTCACCAGGTACGAACTCACTAGTCGAGGATCTCCGAAGACGCGTCCTCGATCATGCATGACTGTTTTTGCTGCATCCAAGCCCCCGTTGGCGACACAGTAAGGAAGACTAATAGGCGCATTTCATAGTCCGTCTACAAGAGCCAGGATGTCGTTCAAGTCAACATTCCCGCCGAATCTGGCGAGATGGGCGTCTTGGCCAACCATGTGCCCTCCATTGAGCAGCTGAAACCTGGTCTCGTTGAAATCGTTGAGGAGAGCGGAGGTGCCAAACAATGGTTTCGTACGTTTTGCCAGAGTATAGGCTTTCTTCCGTTTTATGACCTTGCACGGTCATGGCGCAACGAATTCACTTTATGATACGCGGCCTGATGGAACATGTTGACTAACGACTATCTGCAGTTGCGGGCGGATTCGCTACGGTCCAGCCCAATTCCACCATGAGCATCAACTCCCCCGAGGGATATCTTTTGGAGGATTTCAGTGCTGACGCCATACGAGCTGGCATCGCCGAGGCACAAAAGGTTGCCAGCGGCAGCGGCAGCGAGCAGGATATTGCCGAGGCCAAGATTGAACTGGAGGTATGGATCTCCCCTGGTGATTCTCACCTTGAAAGATATGGCTGTGCTGACTATCGTATCAGGTACTGGAAACTCTCTCTGCGCACGTTAAATAGATGATCTCCTAGATGTGCTTTGACTCATGTATATCACCATTTGACTACTACAGGCGCCGAGATGGCACAATGCCGTTACTTGGTGCGAGGCATCAAATCAAATGTTCTCGCGCTTTGAAATGCACCTCACGTCCAATGACTGTCTGGGTCAGTAGCTGGCTCTTGCCGTGTCGCTCGAGACATGAACAGAACCTGACTCGGTCCTTCCATTCCCGGACGACGTGACGAGCCATCGCGCACACCTGTCCTGTCCACAGGCGCGTGGAATTAGCACCACACATCCTTCATGCATCGCCTCATAGATCGATATCCTTTCGCGTGTTGCTGAAGGTGACTACAGCACCTTTTACACTGCACTCAAAACTACATATAACTGCTTCAATCTTCGCCGTCTTGCCTTGACAGAAATCGTCGATTACACATTAAGCAAGTATGCCTACTAAAACCAAAACAGTGTGCCGTGGAAAGGCCTGCCCCAACTTACCCGGCATACGAGACGATGGCAAACAAGGCTTTGGACGTCGCGTGACCCTACAGTTCGCGGTCCCAGCATCTCGAAACATTATAGAACAAGACATTTCTTCTCGGCCAAGCGAAACCGCGAGCATGGAACAAGCTCCCGTTCAAAAGACTCAACGGGGGATACATTCTCTCTCGGAAGATTCTTTGTAGGACACAGCTTCTTCACCACGTACAAGCTTGACTCAACTTTACTCACATCCATCGCAGGGTGTTTGACGACTCTGACATCAATAGCTTAACGGAAGTCAAGCCGTCGCCTCATATAATGAAAGAAGACCAGGATGCCCTGGAGATATTCGATGCTTACGGGGTTTCTCGCCCTAAATTGGCGCTTGATTGCGCAATGTGTCCGCCGCGGGCAGCAGAAGAGCCCCTCAAGATGTGCCATGGTTGCGGGCAAGTTCTCCCTTACGAGCAACAATGTGCCGAGTGTGGGCATGACTTCTGCCAGAAATGTTCCCTCGAACAGCTATCAAAGATGGAAGCTAAGACAGATGCTCCCGATGCGGGAATGTCTGGCCTCAGTCAAGGTCGTGATGATACGTCACTTTCGCGAAGCGGCAAGCCATTTCAGGAGAGTGCCCCTGAGGTTGAGCTCCGAACACCGATGCGAGGTCTGGTAGCAAACAACCCATTTGTTGTGGCTGATAGATCTTCGAATGGGGGTTCCTCAGCTCCGCAAACTGGATCCAAAGTCCTTCGCTCCGAGAAGCCACGACGGCCCTCAGATTGTGTTCCCCGTCGTGATGGAGACAGGACTCGCACTGGTACAATAAATGCCGACAAGACGACTATCCGCCGACAAAACGTTGACGCGGTCAGTCGAGGCAGAGGCGGCGGTGCGCCAAGACATTCTCTGTGCTGTTCAGCTCAGATTTATTCTGCTGGCATCGATCGGAGCAGACAAGACGACTACCGTTTGTACCAGAGCCTGCCACAGAAAGTGGAATGTCTCAATCGACGCACTCGGGAACTTCGGGAATCCCAAGGGGCCAAAGAGGCGCCAACCGCGACCTCCAGGACAGACTTTTCCACAAGCACTTCGAGATTCGGACCATCATCGGCAACATCCAGAAGAGGCAATCTAGGAATTCACACCAAAGTCGCAAGTGCATCGCGCCTCACCGACCTGGACAAAGACAAGAGCACACCGTCTGGTAGCACAACAGAGCAAAGCGATGCTACACTGCGTGCGTCCCAGGTAACGGGCGTTCACAAGAGTGCGTCTATTCACGACATCAAGTACAGCCACGGCGACCACTCCTTGGTCACTGAAGCTGCTGCTGCAGATGCGCGTGAACCGACGCGGGACACGGTCAAGGTCGTGGCCGAGGAGAACGATCCTCATCCGCCACCGCTTGCGCTGACGCAGAGAGCAAGGAAAGGCTCGAGCGGCGTCAATCTGGGGTCCTTTCGCTCGAAAGATCGCTCGAAAGATGCGAAGGCTGAGAAGCGCCTCGTTCTTCTTCCCTCCAAAACGTATGAGACAACAGATCTGGCCACCAAGCCCCAGGATGATCATAAGACAGAGATGTACTCGTCCAGTTCGAGAAGCCGCCAGGGAAACGTGCTCTGTCCTGGAGTGCCGTCGAATCCTGGGCTAGAGTCGCAAGGAGCAGCACCGCCGCCGGAGAATCAAGATCCGGAAACGCCGCGTTCGGGTCTGTTATCGGCAAAGATACCTCGTAGAATTGCGAGCAACAAAGCAATATCCAACGTGGAACGTGTGTACTCAACATCTCGTGGCAAGCCTAGTGCTGATCAACCACTCCCATCGAAGCTGATTCCCCTTGAGCTCCCGGCATGTGAATGGCGGTCGAGTCTCTCGAAGACACAGCCACTCACGTCAGAAATGTCACCAGGGAGTACATTGTGTGAGTCTTGCCACCCAGCGCAAGCCACGCAGACGTCTTCAGGAGATGAATGGCCGGGAAGGTGCTGCCTCGAAGATACGACACCAACGTACACTAGCGAAGACAGCCAAGATAAGGAGGATCCGTTCATAGAGCCCCGACTAAGTGTGCGTACTATTGAGAAATCGTTGACACGCAAGGAGGTATTAGGGGACTTTGACTTGCAGCCGCCGTATGACGATGTCGAAGGCAAGGCAGCGTCCAGGCCCGACGTTATGGACGACAGCGACTGGGAGTCTGCTGATGGAAGATCATCCTTGATGACTTGTGAAGGATGCACCTGGAAGAAGCGATGCCTCAATATGCGAGACGAAGTGGCGCGCAACAAGGACTCGCGCGGGTTGTGTGAAGGAGGCAGCGGAGGGAAACAAGGCGAGCTGTGGAACGTGGACGGCGATATAGGCATCGAAGGATTGACGGTGGTGATTCACATGAGAGACAAAGCCGACCTGGTGATCAACACTGATCTCAACGGATGTCAATATGGTGGAGTATGGGGCGGGAACGGCGAAAGATGCCTTTAGATGGCAGGGCACTCCAGGCACACGATGGCTCTCGCCGGCGCTGGAGGAAGGGAGGGGCGCGAGAGCTCGGCTCAGTATTCATAGACGAAGCACAGATTGACCCATGGTGAGCTCGGGCCAGGTGACGGTGAACTGGCGTGAAGTGGAGGGAGGATGGGTGACACGACAAATATCGAGTACAAGGATCTGGGCCCTTGTCGTGTCACATGGACTTCTTGGGTGTGCACATGGCAATTGGCGGCAAATGAAGGTACGAATCCACGGTGCTTTTCTGTGTGTTCCTGCCTCGTCGTGATTGCATTGACCATGTCTCGTTTCTCCCCTCTTCCCCCCCCTCAAAACTAACTCCCTTCTCTTCTTCCCGTCGTGAAATGAAAGATTGCCAACGCCTTCATCTAAAGATGCAAGAGAAAAGAAGGTATAACAGCCGTTGAATGCAGTATTATAAAGAAACAAAAAGTCATGGAAAGGGTATCTCTCTCCCCCCCCCCCATGAAAATGTCATCATCTGTGAAGTCTCAGACCAGCAGCGTATTCCGACAGCTGGTCGGTCGGATCGACCATGTCGGCGGTGAAGACGATTTTGTTCTTGAGCACATTCCGCGGCCACTCGAGCATAGGCCTCCACTCGGGGGGAATCTTGGCATCTATGGCGTCGACCTCGCGGGGACCGGCGTCGCCTATCCACCACAACCCGCGCAGCATGGACAGCAGGGCGAAGTAATGGGCCAAGATGACGAGGGCGCGCGGACGGCCCTCCTCGACGATGTCGACGAAGCGCTGGTCGACCAGGATGGGGAAGACGATGAGGCGGCGCGCGACGTTGGCGGGGGGTTGGCCGTCGCGCATGGCGGTCCAGATACCGCCGATGGAGTTGAGCGTGTTGAGGTAGGCGTCGTGCGTGGCGTCGTCCCATGGCTCGAGGAGCTCGTGGGGGTCGCGTCGGCGGAGGAGGTGGATGAGCTCCGAGGTGTGGCGGCGCGAGGAGGCGCCGCCGCTGCGCTCGTCGAGGAGGTGTCGTATCAGACGGATCATCTTGACGCCGACGGATTCGGGGCTGTCGGCCGTGAGTTCGGCGGCGCGGCGGAAGACGGCGATGCTGGTGTAGGTGCCGCGGAGCCAGGCGAATGGCGGGTGGTAGGGTTCGAGGTCGCGGTCTTGGAGGCGGACGAAGGTGTAGATGCGCAGGAGGGACGAGGTGATGCACACCTCGTCGACGTTGGCGGCGGACATGTTGTCGATCTGGTGGCTGAGCTCGTGGATGGCCATGTTGAGGTAGTTGGCGCAGTGCTGGGCCGACTCGGAGTCGGTGTTGTTGGACTTTTTGCAGCGGTGCAGGGCGGCGACGACGAAGACGCCGTACAGCACGGCGTCGGACTCAAAGGCCAGCTTGGCCACGACGCCGACGAGGAAGGGCGCCGACGTCTCGTCGACCGAGATGGAGTGGCCCGTCTCGGTGAAGTACTGGTAGAAGAGGGAGAGCTCGAGCTTGCGACGCGCCCTGCTCTCGGGCACGTCCGACGTGGTGTTGGCCGCCGGCGATGTCGCGACCGTCGCCGTCATGGCCCTGTTGGCCGTGTTGGCCGTCGAGGAGCTGCCCGGGCTGCTGCCGCCGCCGCCCTCCTGGGGCAGTTTGGCGCGGTCGTAGACGCACGTCAGCGAGAGTCGTGTGCAGTTGGAGCAGACGGGTTTGGCTTCATCGCACTTTGCCCGGTTTTTGTTGCGCCAATGATTAGTGAATGCACCTGGTGTTTCATCTTTCGTTTCGTTTCTCGAGCATTGACTGCTCTGCAACGGCGGGGGAACAAGGAAGGGGGAGGGGAGGAGAGGTAAAGGAGTGTGTTGTGTTGGGGTCGGAGGATTGGTGATTCATCCCGTCATCATCTTCAGTGCGGCAATTATGCCACACGCACGTCCAGGCACGCACACACACACACACACACCTTCACTCGACGCGCGCGACACCTCTGACATCCTGTCCGCGACTTCTTGTGGAATAGCTTGGCCGGCCTCCGTTGGCCCGGCTGTATTAACTCGGCGCTGCCGCCGCTGGGCTCACCAGCCATTTTGGCGGCGGGTTCACCTTGCGGTCGGTCGGGATGGCGATCGACGTTGTTGGTCTACACACAGACCACCCTTGCCGTGGCGGGATATGATCTAGACGCCGAGCGAGAATGCGGGAAATCATCAAAGAAGAGAGAAAGTAGGGGAAAATAGAAAGACAGCCCGGGAAAAAAAAAAGAGGAGGAAAAAGAAAATATCAACAGCAGAGAGGACAAATGACGATTTCCTCGGCAGCGAGTCTGGCCAAAAAAGTCGTGGTCATCCAGTAGGCGGGATTCCTGCAAAGCAAATACCGAAGCAAAGGGCAAGGAGAAAAAAAGAAGGGGAAAATAAAGACCAACGTCGGATGGAAGCCCGTCGATTGGTCCGTCACTCTTGATCATGCTATCGCACGCATCTCCTTCACTGGGTGTCACCCGGATCCGGGGGGGGATTTAGGCGCAATCGCACCACACCCGAACCTTCTCCGGACGAAATGACTGATGCGAGCGCTGCGCTAAGTTCTCAAGATGCACTAGGTGATCATGAGACGATCTAGACGGTCCATCGGCTGTCGAGCGCGAAGCGGGAACGGCGGCGTGCGATCCAAGTTGTCGGTGCCTCAGATGTCGGCCATTGACTGCCCTGATGCTCGCCGCCGCCGCCGCCGCCAGACCGTGCCCACTCACTCCCCCTCTCTCCCCTTCCAAACGTCATCGGCATCTGCTCCCGTGCCTAGAGCGAACCAGGGCATAGGGACAAGGCCGGACCACGGTCATAGTTTAATCCGAGCGCCGCGCCCATGTCCTTGGAAACCCTGGCCGAAAAAAAAAACGGGCCATGGAGAAAGGTTTATTCCCATATGACCGCCATTTTCTGATTGGTTCATCCGCTCCCCCCTTCGTTCTCGTTCAGTGCCTTATTCTAAAAGTAAGAAAGCAAGCAAGCAGAGCAAGCCAACCAAAGAAGAAAAAAAAAGCCGTTTTGTCACACGCGGACACACAGATCTCTTCCCGGCCCTTTCCCGCAGCCGCGTGTAAACAATGGGACGGATTAGGCCGAGTCGGGAAACATTTCCCTACTCGTTCTCGGCGGACATGCCGCTTCGTATTGGCATTTGTTCCTTCACCATGCTGGGATGGCAGTCAGTCCCCCCCCCCCCGGTTCGTGCTCGTTTACTTACTCGCTTGCCTGCCCTGAAGCAGAGGGGAAGGGGAAGTAAGGAGGGCGAAGGGTAAGAGGGAAAGAAAACAACACTGAAGAGCACTGCCTTTTTTTCCCCGGTCCCATCTCACCTCACTTGGCAGATTGTCTTTTGATATATAATCCATCAGTCGCATTTGACCTTGTTTCGTCGAACCGTGTCCCTTCGCTGTGTATCTCACTCGACTTTGGCTCTGCTCCGTCATCACTGAACAGACACACTCACTTTACTTTCCAACACTCCGTGTTTACACGCTGAATAGATAGCCGTTCGTGGTCTTTCTTGCAGCCCTATCGCCGAACCGTTGTTCCTGGATGGGGAGGCCGACATGTCGGCCGCGCTGAACCACGCTTCTCTCGTGTCCATTAAGCGAAACGTCGTCAGTGGCCTCATGAGCGGCGCCATGTGCAAAGCATCAGACGACACCCCATCTTGCCGGGAGAACAAGAGGCTTCGCACATCTACGAAACAAGGTATGCGGGCCACGAGCCCGCTGTCAGTAGACATTCACGCTCACGACGAGCTGTGGACGCTGGACGAGCAACAAGACCACAAGCACAGCCCGCAAGTGGCCATCGGATCGCGAAAAGACACTCCATCATCCAATGCCGCGTCCGAGACCGATTCCTTCGCCTCACCAGCCGACGCCTTCCTCAGAGACCATTCAACGCCCGCATGCGATACCGCGCCCATCCACAGGCTCGCTCGGCCAGTCGTCTTACCGCAGAAACGACCAACATCCCAATCTCGTGGCTTCTTCATCCGTGCTTACGCCCCCTGTCTTGAGCCGAGCGGCATCTCGCAGGACATGTTCCTCGACTTCCTCGAGGCCTTTGACGCCTCGGCCCAGCCATCGACTTGGCTGAACGTCGTGAACCTGGCTGGTTGGGGGTCAACATCCGTGCCGGACTTGCCCATTGCTGTGCAACTTTCCATGATGGCAGCCAAGGACGCACAGAGCCGGACGAGGGTAAACTCCTTTCTGGACAGAGCCAACGCGCAAGTCTTCATGCCCAGGGGACTGTATTGTGTCGTCGTGACGTACCGTCCCGTGGAGTCGACTTCGCAAGATAGCACAGCGTATGCGCATCCATCATCCAGCCTGAGCTCCAAGGAGCCGCGCATGGGCTTGTATGAAGCCAATGGCAGGTCCCCACTGGCAAACGGCCGGACGATCGAAGCCGAGCCTCCCAGATTTGCGCCCCTGACATTCCCCGGTCGGGAGAAGATCATTGCCGCGGACCACCAGAACGGTACAGACACAGAGAAGGCAATGCTTGTGCTAAGGCACATCACCAGCTACTACGACAAGAGGGGCCAGGGCAAATATGCTGGAGGAGAGTTCGTCGACAGCGGCACGGTCAAATTGCCTAGTCCGACTTCCGCGTCGGGGCACGTCGATCCGAATTATCCCGCCGCGCGAGGAATTTTTCGATCTTTGATCACCGGAAGCATTGTCGAACCGCCCGATATGGGGAAGAATCTCGATCTCTCGTGTCGGGAAGATGACAAAGACGTTGGGCTTGAAAGCTACAAGCAGAGCTTACATGAGTACTACCAGGATCATGTCCCTGGGGCCGCAAAATCTCAACGTGAAACTGCGAGCGGCGTCAAGCTGAACCCGTGTCCTCGTGCGCAACGGTCATCCTCATCATTATCGCCTGTCGCCCGGCACACGTATCCACCGTCGAGAGTTGAGAGCCGACATGGATTGCGGCTTGGGTCCTCGGCTCTTCCTGCAGCGGGGACGTCAGTGAACAGTGCTTTTGCAGAGGTAGGTTGGGGAACGGACCTCGGCTGCACCCCCGTGTGCCCTGTCAGATTACCTTGTTGTTAACGTCTACTAGAACATCCTGTATATGGTGGTGGTAAATATCCCGACAGATGAGCATCTTGCGCGCGCGGCCGAGCATATCGACTCGATACGTCTGAGGGGCTGCCGCATGTCCGACCTCTTCATCAAGCAGCATGGGATTTGAACCGGAGCCGAACTCATGAAATAACGCGCAGCAGCCGCGCCATTCTGCACAAGGGCGTGCTTCGTGGTGAGAGAGCAGGAATCTACGGGCGCAACGCCCAACTCGAACAGGGAAAAAAAGAGAGAAAAAAAGAAGGCCAGGATCGAGCAGACATACAGCCAGCGAAGAAGGATGTGATGCGCCACAATCTTTCGTCACGTACTTGCCACGACGTTTGCTTGCCCTTCTTCGTTCTATTGGGAGAGGGAACACACTTGCTTTGAGGATCTCTGCTTCCCCGGTCCGACGCGCATTTGATGGACCGGTTCCCAGCGGTGAACGTGGCGGTCAGCAGATATAGGTATCCACCTACGCATGTCACAAAGAGTTTTGGGAAGGAATAAAACCTCGCATGCAGTCATATCACCAACACCTCTGGAGTTGTCTGATGGTTCCAATGACTCTGATTGGGTTCCCAGACGACGACGCCCGAAAAGGGTGGTGGTAGGCGAACTGAAAGGGGTGACGGCCAAGGGTGTTTGATTGGCTTCATCCGCGCCCCTTCTGCGCACACATACGGAGTACATTTCCTGCGATCAATGAGGAGGGGGGCAGCCAAGCTCGGAGTGCTTCCTTGTCTTTTCACATGTGGCCGCAGTGTAGTGACTGCTCGTCAGTTTTGTGTTGCAAGCATGCTAGTGGCGCAATAAAGGTAGAACAGCATCCATGATGATGATGATGATGATGATGATGAGACACAATTCCAGTCGACCGTCCCCGGACTTGTCTGTGGTGATGGTTTCATGTCAGAGATGACGGTTCAGTAACCCATATCGTGTACGTTGCAAAGTGTAGTCGGCCCCATCGATGTGAATGTTTGCCGTGCGAGACTGCCGATGCATATTTGTGCCCTCCCAACCTCATCAAGTAGCCTTCTGGCCGACCTCGTGACGAAGGCAGAAGACCCTTGGACAGACTGATGCGTCAGGAGTGCAATTTGAACTTGTACAAACTCAACCCGGTAGTCCCCACATCCACGCGAAACAGACCACCGCCGCATCGCCTGCTTTCCTTCTCACCCTCGTCGTCTGCCGCTGACGTCACGAAAAGCTCGTTGCCAACAAACTGGACGCAAGTGATGTATCGTGTTGGCAAAGATATCTCACCGGTGACCTGCCCTGCAGTGCTGATCCGGAGGACCTTCCCCTCGCCAAAAACTGCAGTCCAGAGATTGCCATTGACGTCGATGCGAAAGCCATCTGGTTCCCCAGATGTAGGATGCTGATAGAAAAGTCGCTGGTTGGAGACAGCCCCAGAGCGAATGTCGTAATCCAGGGCGAATATCTGACGCGCTGTTGAATGGGTGTAGTACATAATTTTGCCATCTGGGGACCAGCCTATCGAGTTCGGAATGGCAAGGTGTTTGACAATCTCTTGTTTTTCGTTTCCAGAGAAACAAAATAGTGAGCCTGGCGTTGGACATTCCCCGTGGTCAGCGACGCATTCAGACATTGTTGGCCTCGCAACAACTGTTGATGGAGCGCGCCAGTGCTTATGAGTGAGCTAACCTTCTGCTTGGACCTCTCCGTGACCAAAGTCCGTCATGGTACCCAACCAAAACTGCCCCCGAGGATCGACAGCTCCATCGTTGCTGCGTATTCGCTCATTGTCCGGGTCGTTGAACTTCGCCAGCAACTCATACTTGCCCGAAGCGCGATCGAGAATCGCTATACCGTACTTGACGCCAACCAAGATGCGCTTTTGAGGGTTGATTCCTTCAATGTCGGCTGTAACGGTTGGACAGACATCAAGCTGCAGTGTTTGGAGTGATGCCTGCCCGTCGCTGACCGATACTGTGTGTATTTTTTTCTCCTTGATGTCAACAAATCGTAGACAATTGGATTCCGCTTCAAAGAACGGGCCCTCGCCCAGGGAGCAGTGCAGGTGAAGCCAGGGCTCAGTCACCGCCCAACGCTGGATCTCCATGGTCAACGGACGATGTTGAGTGACCAACAAGGCCATTTTCAGGCGAATTATCGAAGAGGATGGTACTACGGAGCACGTAGAGTACGTGCATACTCCGCACCAACATGACGTTGATAGCGTAGGCGGCTTTTTCTCCCCGGTGGGGTAGCTCGAAGTCGGGCGAGATAAGAGCTCCTCCGCAGATTGGACTTCTTTCGGACTAGTAGCTGATCTTAGCTGACGTCGGGGATAATTTCGCAAGTGCTTATTCGATAGTCGCGAGACCACGCCCGTCACGTCCTACAAAACTAACAGCAGTCGTGGCCACTTCGCCAGCACCGGCGTTTTTTCTGGCCATGAGCGCGACCAACTGTCAACGACACAGACCAGCGGCACAACCCCCGGTGCACATTGGGCGCAACCTTGAAAATGTCACGGCCGTCGTTTTTGTGTACCAATCCCGACATTAAACCAGACGGTGTTAATTAAACGAGCCTGGTTTAGTGTCACAACTCATCATATCGGAACTTCGGGTTAAGAAAGCCAATTCCTGTCTAGCTTTGCCAGTGGTCGCATGGACATGAAGCTCTGTCGACACGGACAACCTCCGCATCCCTGATTCTGTCGCAACTTTTCTTGTTTAGTCCCTGCCTCGCAACGAAAATCTTATCTTTGTGCACGTTTGCCCACACTTGATGGCTCGATCTCGTGAGGTTTGCGCGGGCATGTTGTACGCTCATTTTCAAGGCATTTGTCCGCTGCCTCTGATTCCAAGCACCAATGTTCGGCTGTTTGCAGGCAGATAATTCGGGTCTTGACCACCACTTCATCAAGCCCTCACTATCCAACAAAGGCTTCCTGGTTGATAAAGAAGCTCCCCTTAGTGATGGTCTTTCACTCTGGTTCGCTACCGGGGATGGCGGGAGGCGCTGTTTCTACTCGCTTCGACACGACGATATTCGAAGCATTCCATAGACTGTACGGAGTACAGAATAGCAGCCAATCAAGTGGCATGCCCAGCGTATTAGATACATCAACAGCATGTTTATCGTTGTCTCCAAAACTCCGTAACATCACGTCACAACGCAGGTGGAACCGTGGAGATTCATTTGGGACTTGGGAGAAACTGTTCGAGACAGTCCGTGCAGAACTCGCCTTCACTCGTTAGCTGGCTGCTAGGCGGGACCCTGCATGAACTTGTATGTACGAACTGCGTTGCACGCTCCAACAAAGCTATTGGCTACAGATGCTACGCAGTTGCATGCTTCAATCTCATAGACTGGGACCTGGTCCTGTCTAGGGTGGCGCGAGAACGGCTGACCAAGAGAGTCGTTCCGTGTTGGCATCCGTCAGCGGCCCCAGGTCTTTCTGGATGTGGCGGGACCATGTTTCATGCTTTGTCGATTGCCAGGCGGGCCACATGACGTGGCAGAAAGCGATATAATAGTAGGAATGGCGTGCCGGGCATCGATTTGCGGGACGAAGAGACGAGTGTCGTATTACGTTGCCATACGGCAGATCTGTAATTTGTATAGGAGGCCGCACAATGCCCTATCGTTTGGAATCCAAAGACAAGCAGGCGAGTGGACCATAACGACCGTTTGTCGGCAGAAGTCTCTACTCCGTGACTTGCCCACATGTCGGAGATGAATAGAAGTAGTGAAGAGCAACCCTGGAGCATGAAACGTGTTGATAATGCACCCGTGAAGCTGCCATTTAGCAATAGGTCACAAATTGATATTGTCGAATATTGATGACCCGCCAAAGACAAAGCATGCTCAGCAACTTTGTCCATCACGAGCTCTAGTCCAAAGTCAGTGACATCGAGAAAGCGATCTGCCGACATATACATGGATGTCTGCCCGTCTCCTTCCTCTTTGACTTCTCATCCCCCAATAATCTCTTACATTTAGTAAAAGGTAGCTACATATGGCGACGCTCGTGGTCAGCTATTGAGGCCATAGGAGCATCAAGCCATGAGTCTTTCTGTCCTCGATGTCTTTGCTTTCCGCGGCTGAAGCCACGCAACGCCGAATTGGACACTGACTAGCGTCGCAAAGACAAAGCAGCTAGAATAATGTTGTCTGTGGCTGTCCTCGAGACAAGCAGCTGCCGGACGTGATAGCCTCGGAGCGACATTTGCGGCAGTCATTCTTGTAGTAATCGCCCTCAAGGGTATCATCACTCTTGCCGAAGCGAGCCGATAGCATTTCGCGACTCATTTCATTTTTCGGCCTGTCGACATGCAGATCATCCGCTTCAAGGCCACTGGGGTCCAGAATGGGACTCACATCTACTCTTAGCCTTGCGACCAAGACCGGGCTGCTTCGTGGTCAGTGATACCATGTCGAACGGTGAGCGGAGACCATCGTGGATCTTTTGACTGATGTGATCCGTACTTTTGTGCATTGCTCGGTCAACACGGGATGTGGTTATGATCCCTTGCGAATAGTGCTCGGCAAGATAAGTCCTACGGGACGATGTGCTGGAGACGAACAAGACAACGAAATATGCGTCACAACACTGGACTGAGGGATTCGCATAATTCGATTGATCGGAGGGCCAAGCTTTCGTCTTGGGCGGCAGACACAACGTGGAAGATTTCGGGGTGGTCGGTGCAGCTCAGCGTGCCCGAGGTATCCTTGCTGCAATTGTGTACAACTGCCGATTGGCACTCGTCTCCTGGATGAGGCGCTTTCAGCGAAAAGAAGATCGGCCTTCCACCAACATCAGATAATGTCCGCGTACTCTTTTCATCAAATGATTCCCACACCTTCGTGAATTGGGCCAAGATACTCTGTTACGGCCTTAGCAAAAGATCCTGGCCTTTAGCCTGTCAACTTTTATGCACGTTGCTGAGCTATCGATGGTGCTGTGTCGGAATGATCCCATGTTCGCTCGCTTCAACACTCACCCAAGATGGGGCTCGATGACTCGCGTTGGGTTACACGAGCGGACAGACCAGGCATGCAAAGCGCCGCTCGGGAGTAGTTGACCACTCGACCAACCCTTGTTCTTGGTCAGACAAGTCTGGACAATGGCTTGTCCAGAAGATTGCCACACTTGTCGGCAAAGGATGTGACCAACAGCACATGTCCGAAGGCCAATCCGACGTATCCAGTGCATCAATGCTCCAAGGATTGGACTGCAAGGCATGCTGTCATGAGTTGGTTGGAACGTCGGTTGGCTCGACGGGAACAAGACTGCGGGACCCATGCCCGCCGGGGGGATTCGTTAGGACAGGCGGCGTGTCTGGCAGGAGTTGACCTTTCAATGAGGCAATAGGCGCTGCAAATTGCACGACCGCATTGTGAGCTGCTTGGTGCGGCCAGATGCGGCCAAACTCGAATGAGAAGCTGCTCAGGGTGCATCAGCATCAGAAAGCCAGCTTTCATTCACGATACGCCTAAGCTTCCGCTGCCGGCCAATTTTAAAACAGGCAGGCGCGAGATGAGGCTGGCCGCCTGCGCTGGCTGGAAAATGCGTGGCAATCATCCGCCTCGCGCCTGCCATCTTGATGTCCCCACCCCGTTTTTGGCCCCCACCTCCTTGGCTGTCTCTCAGCCGGAGATGCACAGACAGCCTGCTTCTCCTTCAAAATTGACTCCCACTATTTCCTAAACATTCAGCTTTGAAGTACAGGCAGAGCATTTATCGCGGGAAAGCGAGGTTGGTCTTGTTGACGGCTTTGACCTTCTCGCCATGCGACCCCGTCCAAATTGCAGGTGAAGTCCGCCGGCCCTGTTTCTGTTGCGTGGACGGAGTACGCACTGCCTGGCCGCTTTATGATCCTCTCACATCTTCCTTCGCTTCTATCCCTTGTGGACTTAAGCTCACATTGGCGGATCCCTGGTGGGCGATCAATCAGGAGAATGGACCACCATTAGTAGCGGAATCCCAGCCCAAGGGGCGAGGCGAGGCTTGTGTCTTCGTGTCTAGGATTAGGGCCAAGGAGATCCTTGCACCTACCGCTTCCCCACGTTGTCCTTTCTGCCTGTGAAGCAAGTCATCAGTGCAAAATAGGTCGGGTTTTCGTGGTGGGTAATGATGTGTTGGACACTCTCTAATAAAACTCCATACGATGTCTCGCAAGAAACAATACACGGAGCCCTGGCTGGAGAATTCGCCGGTGATTTGCTCACCCGAGACTTCACGAGCATCCGCGACCCTGGACGGGACTCGTCGCTCACTTGACAAATACTCAGCCATCTCAATCACGTCCGCCGAAGATACCGTCTTTCCCAGGTCTGATGACATCTCTGCAGTCAGATGGGTTTGACAGACACGACCCGTTCATACCGATCTCTGCAAGAGCTTGCCGACAGGGGCCAGCGTCGAACTCCCCAATGCGGCAGATGAAGCGCCGAACTAGTAACAAGAACGCGCCGCTGTACGAACAGAGCATGTGCGTGATACATGCATACACATGTACCTGACCCCATGCATGCCTGTATGATGACATATTCGAAACTAATCCCTGGCTTCATCAGACGCCACTCGGTATCGATACGTCATGTTTTGACAAAGGACCTTGGGGGATTTCCACGCTGACAACGGCAAAGGCCATCTTTGATGTTTATCATAGCCTGCCGGTAACCCTCGCATCCACCTGTCAGGGTGAGATTTGAAAGGTGGCGCATCTGAGGAATACTCCGGACCTTATTACTCGTGTCCTTGGTATCGTTATGTACTCCGTATTATGCTGGAGGGAGATGAAGTAAAGCTTCATCAGGCCGGCCCACTCTTTGAGCTAGTGATGCTGTCGACTGCTCAATTTGTGATCCTTGTTGCCGCTGGTTCATCCGGCGCATCGGATCATGCCTGGGCATCCAAGTTCTGGGCCTCGTGGAAAGACCTATTCGTCAAATTCGATGTTTTGTCAGAATTGTTCGGAGGAGTGCCACAAGCTCTTTGCAAGAGGCTCCCTCACCTGCGAACAATTACAATTCGCTAGCCACCGGCTTTTGTTGACTGCTACCGCCCACAAGCATCCTCCTCTTCCGACACAACATCGAGTCGTTGAACCCTTCACCTCGGATCCCTCTGTTCGAAGGTCGGCTGGAAGAAAAGCTCATCTGGATCGGTGCTGCTGCGCGGTCGCTGCTCACCTCATGGATGCTATGCGGCTCATGTGGCTCATGTCTCTGCTATGTTGTCGCCACCTGACTTGCATGGCTTGACGTGGATTACTTTCTAGCGGTCTTGAAGTCTGCATCTCAATCACGGAATAGCAAGACGACGCGGTCATCCCAACGTGTCGGCTCTGGGGCTTCCCGAAGCCACTTCCCAACGCGGTGTCTCACCATGACATGCGACCGGACCAGAGCCACCGTACAGCAATAGACACCCGAGGCCTGGTCGGTGCTGGGGTGGTTCTAGCGCCGCGGAGCCTGGCCATGATGCAACCCCTGCTCCTGCTATAGTCATACATACATATTTCGTACGGTATGGAATTCTGAGTGATCAAATAGTATTCGTGAGGTTGGTGTAGGGAAGTGCCGGTGAGTTGTTGTTCACATCCGAGATCACGACCAGCCTGCCACATCAGCGTCAGTAATAAGTCCGTCAATAGCGACGTCTGTCCATTTTACTTTCCCTGAGCTGCCTCGCCAATGACTCTCTTATCCCGGTTCTGCGCAATGTGCGGTGCCTTCTGAAGACCTTCTCCTCTCATTCTCGTTCCATGGTCGGGACGAGCATCGCTCGAAACCCCTCCCTCATGGGGCGGCAAGTCAGTCAGTATTGTCCGTAGTCAGTTCACGTCCGAAGGTTCACACCTCTGTATGTACTTGCTGTTGCAGTGTGGCTGATCTTTCGCCATACTCGCCTTTCTTCTGCTACTCCTCCCAAGCTTTTCTTCATTGGTGGACACCATCACCTGGGCCTGGCTGCTAATCACATTGGACAGGGGCTGACATCAAAAGAGAGGTCGGTGATCAATACTTCCTCAGCGCCACATCGGTTGTCTGTCCATCAGAGCACTTCTGCCTCGAGAAAAGTCACGATTGCTACGACCGCATTTCCTCCTTGGTTTGATCCCTACATGTTCAGCCGTGCATCTCTTGAGCGTCCGCCCGAGACCTGACAGTCGATTATTCGAACAGGTTGGGTTTTGGCATCACAGCCATCCATTAACCTTGTCGATGCTCAGTTCCTGAGAAGAGAAGATCGCACGACCTATATTGACTTTCCGCCCGATCTATAGCTGTGGAGGGATTTGGTACCATTCGGCTGTGTCGCACCGCTGGTTCTTTTCCATTTTCGCGGACGAAAGACTGCTGTCCGCGGGACCTGAGTTGACGATTAGTTTCTGACCAGACGGAAATTGGTAGACTGTCGTTGCTCGCGGCGTCTCATCCATTACCATTGTCCTCGCCAAGGAGCGCTGAGTTGAATACGAGGTGCGAGCATTGTGCGTCCAACTGGTACTTGCAGCGATTCTGCAGCGGCAGACATTGCCTATGCCACGAACTTCAGGCTTCAGTCGTCGACAATCCTGCAGTCGAAACACGCCGAGCCTTCAGTCACGTTCAACGACCACTCAGTTAAACAGAAAATTGCCGTCGCTTCCCTCGCTGAAACGCCTGGCGCAAACAACGTCGAAGGACGAGGGGCGTACTCATGTGCTGGTCATTTCGATCAAAGGCAGAGAAGGCTCTTGTTCTCGATGTCGCAGAGGGTTCCCGTGACTGAACCACCATCTTGTCGATCTCTCGGGGCGTTTGCGCCGACTGGGCCAGGCGTCTCAGTTCCGATTCAACATGGCACTGCTGCTGCTGATAGTACAAAGCGGGAGGGGAAGGAGACTTCCGGTGGGAGGCAGCAGACACCCTTCAAGACTTTGGATATGCTCAGCTTACTCAATCCATCGGATCCCAAGCCGTTGGAAAGCATCGAGCCAGGTGACCGAGGCAGATCTCTCAGCCACTCGGCCTCAGTCCATTGTCTCCCCCAGCAGTCAGTAATTAGCCAGTCAGCTTCATCATCGTATCCTGGAACGCCAGTAAGCAGCCAATGCCACTCGGTATCGACATCGGAAGGACAATCACCCATTGCGGCATACCTCCTCGCGGACATCGGCCATTCCAGGAAAATATTAAGTCCGCCGACTTCGAGAGGCAGACCACCTGGTTTGGGATTCCTGACCGGCCAGGCTCGCGACACAGATGCTGAGGCGCCGCTTTCTGCTGTGTCGGCTCCGACTGTGAAGCGTCTACATGGCTTGAGCGAGGCAGACCAGCCAAGGAATCCAATTAGCTTGCGTTCGGTCGAGGTCACGCAAAGCGGCCTCAGTATGGGACTCGGGAGACAAAAACCGCAAGTTGAGTCGCTCTCTCAATCAGCAACTCAACCACATGATACGGCTCCTGCGTCGAGCCTACTGGGGCCTGTCAAGGGGAGCTCGGAGCCGCAGCATCCATATAGCCTGGGCTTTCATCCTTCTGGGTCGCGATTTGGACCACTACAGGGCGTCAAGCGGCCTGCAGAGGGCGCGTCTTCTTGGACTGATCACATGCATCGATCGAGATTGGGAAATTACGATTGTCTTGACGGACAGCAGGCTTTTATGACTTTGCCTGGCAGCAACATACCTATACCAGTGCAAGTGGATTACTCTCAGGCGTCCAGAAAAGCAGACGAAAAACGCCAACGCAACGCGAAGGCGTCAACTAGACATAGGCGAAAGAAGAAGACGATGCAAGAGGAAAATGTGAGACAACTGCAAGACGTCAAGGTAGAGCGGCAGCAATTACTCCAAGATTTAGACGACCTGAGGCGTCAGCGAGATTTCTATAAAGAGGAACGAAATCGTCTCAGGGACATCGTGTTGCACACCCCAAGCATTCAACAGCGTGCCGCGGGACCACCAAGCCCAGTCCTAGGGCATAACAGCACTCGCTCATCTACGGATGGCAGTCCTGCCATGCAGCACGTTGCCCCAAACTTTAGTCCAATCCATCTCCACGACACAATGAATCGATCATCGCTACATTCAAAGGCAGAGGAGCACGCAGAGCTTTCCCTTTCGGGATCACAACTCTTGCCCCTCGTCCCATCCGGCGCCTTGATTTCACCTCATGCTCGTGTACACGGGGCTATTGCAACACTTTCGCCACCTGCTGCGTCCGGTGGAAATAGAGACAGGCTCCCGCCGTTGAGAACAATGCCAGGACTACCGGTGCCTGTCCGACATTCGGGACTTAGTCAGGTTCAAGAACAAGACTCCACCATCGAGCAATGGCGCTCGGCGTCTTCACGACAAGTTGAAACAGGCTGGGCTACCGGTCCTCGTACTCTTGAACCAGGCCAAGATGTTTCTCGGCCCTGGTGACTCACATAGGATTCTCTTTTGCCCTCTTCGAACTGAATGCAAGGAAAAACGGCCCTTGATGGCCGAAATGTCCTCTTGCAGCTTACTTGGGGCAGGAGCCCAAAAATAGGCCAGACGCCCGGATCAGCTCGAAACCTGGCAGCTGGAGGCAATATCGCTGGGACACGATACTCATCCATGGATATGTGCAGGTTCCGACCGACGGCTCGCAGACTCAGGCACAGCAGCTCGGTAGGTCTCGTCCCGGTCACCCGACAAAAATAGCCTTTCTGACAAAGTATCAGACGTTCATCCTCAATATGAACTCAGCTTGCACGGTGGATCGACATCTGCGAAAAGTGCTCTACAAAAAAACGAGATTGATACACGTAATTGAGCGTCAGTCCCTTTAACACTGACATCCAGAGCCGAAGAGTAGAGAGCCGGGCTGATGAGGCTAGCGACGGCGAGATCGCATCAGATGATATGGTCACTAATGCAATTGACTCATGAGGTACACCAAAGATATTTCTCTGCTTACAGTCTGGAAAAGGGACTCTGAACTGTCGCAGGAGCGGACGCCGGAAACCCTAAAGTTTCATGCTTGATTGTTGCTTCTTCATTGACTCTCATTGCCTTGATGAGAAGTGAACCACGCAAAGAGCCAAAAAAATCAAATATGGGCGGCGCGTTGGTAACTTATGTAGAAAACTTTGGTGATTGATGACGACGGTCATACAAATATATCGGCTGTGCAATACCGGGCATAGACTGGCACGCACATATGCAATGGCCGATGGCTCTCAGTTCTCGGGATCCGGCGCCGTTGCGATACGATGCCGATCAACACCGCCCGCTGACGCCAGTATCCACGGCCTGGGCAGACGGCAGATCTTGGGAGGAAAGAGTAGGGAAATATGGATCTCGGCCTCAGTCTGTCCCAGCCTGGTCGTGATACAACCCAGCTCCTTGGTGCGCCCGTCGAGTGAGGCGGAGAGGGTAGGGGGAGTTGTGTGCCTGGTGCCTGACAAGCATGTCAAGCCATGGCTTTTCGGCCCTGCCAGCCAACGTCAAATAGTCCACAAAGTCAAAAACTCAGGCGAAGCTTCGAGCGCGCTTGGACTAGCAAATTCTTACTCCCGTACGTTAACGGTGATTTTGTACGTACGAAGCACTCCGTAATAATGGAGCGAGTCTCTGATCAAAGACCCACTCCACTTGCCTCTGCTAAACACGCAGCGTAGAGGACCTGTGGAGGAGGAGGAGTACCGGAGGATTAGCGCAGTAATAGTAAGTAAAGTATGGAGTACGTTTCCTCCTGCCAGCCGCTTGCAGCCTAGCCCGCTCTAGCCTCTTCAGCGTCATCCCACGATCCCATTGTGGCCAGCTAGCCTCTGTCGCCTTGTCAATTCTCCTTTTGCACCCTCCTTCAATTGCTCATTCACGACCCGCAGAACAGTTGGACTCGGTCACCGTGCAACAAGTCTGAAAGAAATGCTTTCTCACCCCTAATCCTGCTCTGCAGTACTTGCGCGACAGCCATGGCCCTGCCGTTTCCGGTTGCGACGGTTGAGGTAGATTACCCCATCTATGCCGTGGATTTCGACTCCGACGATGCAAACAAACTAGTGATTGGTGGAGGAGGCGGCCCAGGAAGATCCGGAGTTGGGAACAAGATCGTAAGCTTTGTCCTTCGCACCTCAAAATACAGTAACCTGGATGAGCTTGACTGACCGGTTGAATTCTTCATCGCCAGACCATATTGGATGCTTCGCATCAAGGGGAGCTTCGTATAGGTGGCGAAATCGATCTGCCACACAATGAAGACAGCGTCATGTCTCTGGCTACAGGCCCACGCAATGGCAAGGTTTCCCATATATACGCCGGCATCAACTCTTCAGCCGACGACATCGCCAAGGGGACGAATCAGCACTTAAGAGTGCTTGCAGCAGAGCCGTCCAAGGCGAAGTCATTATCGTCACCGCCGGGCACAAATTCCCCTTCGAAGCCACGGGCGTTCCCCGAATCTCGAATTTACGAGGTGTCACGCACATCACTCTTTACAAATCCCGACGCTAATATGTACCAGCGCTTGTTGCGTGTCTCGGGGACCGTTGGCGCTGCAGCCTCTGCTCTGGGAAAGGAGCCGCAAGTGGCCGTATTCGATGCCAAGGTGCCGCGGCCTAAGCCTCGTGGTGTACTCGATCTAACCAGCGAGGCGGAAGCACTGGACCTTATTCAGACGGGAGCGAACGAGTGTCAACTGGCGTACTGCCATAAGCACGAGCTATATATTGTCAAAATTGGCAACAAAACAATTACTGAACCTGAGCTGGTTTTCTCTATGCCCGATGATCATGGAGAGAGACCGCAATTCAGGTCCATCCGTTACCTTACACCAGAGTTCATTCTTGCAGTAGCCAACCTACCAAAGAAGAATACCGGCGCCGTCATCCACGGCCTTCGTCTGCCTTCGCCTGGTCATGACAAGGCCAGGTTGGCAGTCTCGGCGCGCATACCGGGAAAGATCTCAGCTACAGCGCTCGCGGTGGCGAAGCTGTCTTCGTCGCCCACCGCGCTCGTTCCTCTGGCCGATTCGCAGTTCGTGGTCGCAGTGGCGGCAAACAATTCCTCGATCTCGCTATTCACGGTGGACCACCAGGCGTCGCCAGTGTTGAACATCCTCTCTAATTTGCATCCCTTTTACACACTCCAAAGCGTTCACGGTCAGGAACAGATCTCTGGGCTAGCCTTTTCGACTTTCACCACTCCAAAGACACATATTCGGGCCCAGCACGTTAAAATGGCTAGTACATCGCTGCAAAAGACCGTTGTTGTCCACAGCATTCCGTTGAAGAAATATGTTGACCGGGCGCAGCCGCGAAACAAGAAAGGCCCCCCGCGACCGGCCCGGTATGTTGTCGCTGCACGATCTCGCGATCCATCTGCTCAATCCCTCATCGCGGTCCTTACCGTCATCGTACTACTTCTGGCTATTGTCGCTCAGTCTGTCAGAGAAATGTACGGCGTGGGCAACCCTGTCATATTCACACCACGATTCCTCCCTTCATGGCACGGATCGCTCGGAAATTCCGACTCTCAGCCGGGCTACCTCTTTGAGGGCAAGTTGGCATCACAACTCGGAGACAACAGAGTGTTGAAGCCAGGCCAAAAGCTTGTGCTCTTAGAGCATCCCGAATCAGGGGCTGGGGACAAGTCCTTGAAGAGAGCCAGAGTTCGCGTGGACGTGCACGACTCTGACGCCCATCACAACGCCAGGACATGGGATCAGCTACTTGCTAACGAGCAGCACGCGTGGAAGGAAAAACTCCGTGATGCTGGAGCTTGGACGCAGCACATGGGCGAGAATGTCTTCAAAGGCGTCTTATTTGGAGAACTGGCGGGCTTGGTCGGGCGTGCTGTCGCAGGCTGAATGTTGATGGTTCGCCGTCTAATCAGATCGATAAATCGTCAGCAATACTTTCGTGCGCGCGTCCTTGGAGATTGGAAAATTTACATCATGTATAGGCTGCTCGGCCTCAGAATCAAGTTCTAGCATGTTGAAGAATAAGGCTTTACGAGTCCCGAATCTAGACCACACTTTCTCTCGCAATCCGAGGCGCTACGAGCCCGTGCTTCTGTTTCACTCAGATCTGCACAACAGAATATCTCGAGCCTCTCGTGCTGATCAAGGCCATGTGACCTGGGCAATACCGTGAACCGTCAAAAGCAATCAATCAAACTTGGTTTAGGAAGGACCATCGAGGCTCCTTCCTCATTTATTGTCGCCCGTCTCCCCTTGCTCCCGGCTCAGAATTCGTGTTCCACGGCTCGCGCCTTCCTGATTTGCGCTCACACCGGCATGTGTCTCTGTGTCGTTCGGCGCTTCTCAAACGCTCGCCTTTGACGGAATTGCTCCCTTTGACAAATGAAGCTCGGCACCAAACACTTGAAGGAAACGATGTTATCTCCCTGGACGCATGAAATGGCAGTCACTATGCCCAGACTCAATATGCTTGTCTACTCGTCTCTCGTCTTTTCGTAAGTCTTCAGACCTGCGCTGGGCGAATGTCTTGTGCTTTTGGAGCAGCGGCGAGTGATCTGACACCCATAGATGTTTGATCATAGTTCGCTGCTACTGGCATACAGCTGGCTTGAGCACCGTCTTGATTAGCATTCCGAACAAAGAGAATAGTTCGACAAGCTGCAAAGTCGCTGGTATCGAGAGGTTCAATGCATCTAAACTCGCCTTGATGATTGAGCCGAGGCCTTTCCCTGTGCTCGCTCCGTTGATACTGTACATGATCGCCGTGGTGCCACCTGACTGGCATTTTCTATTCATCGGATCATCTTGGAGTGTTCACAGCGTGAAGCAGTCTCGTGCAGTCCAGTACCAGCAAGACATGGGCAAAATAGATCTTCTGAAGCTCCCAAAGCCGTGGAGGGTTGATAAAAGCGAGGACGTGTCGAGGATCCTGACGGACGTGCGATTCTACGACGAGATCATCCCACGGGTTGAGTGGGTGTTTAAATTCGACCATAACGCTATATTGTGTGCGAATTCACCCGCAAATCTGAACGAGTGGCTCTCTTGGAGCTGGGCTGGTTTGCCAAGGTAATCCAGTCTTCTTCTATCGCTTCTGGAAGCTGGCGCGGCGCAGGATAAGTTCTCACGAGGGTCTGCAAACAGAAAAGGCATTGATCACGCACAATCCACGAACGGAACTGGACTCTCGCTACGACGAGTCTCAGCAATCAAGAAGATTCTCAGGCAAGAAAAACGACACAACAACTCAGAGCCAGAGGACGTTTGGTTTCATAAACGCATCAGGGCTTCCCTTGGCGAGGAGGTTGCCCCTTATTTCCAAGGTGCCCTATCCGTGAAGCACCTTCTCACCCGCAGACCGATAGGATATTACGTACCGTACGGCAGCTTTCACATGGAACCAGGTAATCGGAAAAAGATTGGCTTACTACAAGAGCAGCTTGCGTATTGTCCCGAATTAAGCATGATACTCGGCACGGAAGTAGGACAATCAGCTTGTGCTGACTTCGACGACCAGGAAGATGGAAGTGATTCGGTAGAAGCTCCGGTGAAACACCGTGGGCCCTATGTCGTCGATGACAAGGGAGGCCGGGGTGACCTCGACGAGGGACTGATTTTTCCACCAGAGCCTCTGAACCCATGAATGAGGTTCCTGCTTTCAGTAGTTGGCTGTCAGAGAGAGTGTGCATGCGCGCGTGAGAAAGGGAATGACATCTTGTTGACACTTCATAATGTCATTTGCTTGGCGCAGGGTGCGACACATTGCCCGCTACTTTCTCTATTCTTAGACCAGCATTGACCCCATGTGCAACATCACTTGCGGTGCAGACAACTGCAGCAGAGAGAGGTATGACGAGCCCAGGATTGTTTGTTCGAGTACTATCAACATGCGGTCCGCGGGACCCTTAGTCATCTGGACGGCATGATCGCCGCTGGGCCTACCCGAAGGGAACAAGTCAGTGATGCATGGGAGGCCTCGAGGCCCATGACACAGTCTGCAGGAACCAACATTTGCAGGGCGTATCGAGGTTTCTAGAACGAGACGGAAGTCCCGGCGCAACGGCTACATACTGTATGTACCCCGTGCATGTGTATGACACGACGTAAATTGAATGTTTGTTTTATGCGAGACTGCTTGTACATCCTGTACGATGGACCAGCACTAGACATTCCTCCGTCATTGGGCTGAAGCAAAGACTTGGACAAGCGCGCAATCGGGCAGTGCAATTGGTCGCAGGCTAGGCAGACGCACAACAATCGGCGAGTACCTGCGCAGAGTCCGGGCAAGGCGAGACATTCGAGACGCACGCCCAAGAAGACGTGCTTGCTGCAGTGGAACACCCCTGCCTTGCCTTGCAGAAATCCTTCAGCCTAGTCGTGCGTCGGTGTGTGCCCGCCCGCCAAAGTCGTCATAAAAACGGCCTCGGTGAATTCTTTGCACCAGGATACGCATGCACGTAGAGGCCAATCCCGACACCCCCTTTCCCTTTGTGCCTTTGGCATCGAGCAAAGCCGAAGAAGAAGCAAACTAGCTCGGTGCCTCTTCCAGCCTTTTCAACGCGTGGCTGATGATAAGCAATGGCGTTTTCGAACCATCGACGCCTCCTTCCTCTCTCCCTGATGGCTGAGGCAAGGCACCCCAGTCCAGTGAGACACGACCCAAAGTCCTGGCTGCTTACTCCGTACATGTCACGACAAGCAGTGCAGGGCTGAGCAACGGCAGACGAACATCTTTTTTTGCCTGCAACGTATTGCCATGACGGTGTTTTTTCCCTGCTGCGTTCATGGCATGGGTGGCGCGAAGGCTAATAATGCTGGTGGCCTCTTTTGATCTTGTCCGTCAGCCACGCAGAGACTAGCCGAGACTAGTAGAGGGGAGGGCGCGCGTGGACTTGAACGCCCTGCCGGAGCTAGAGGCGACAGGTAATAGGGTGTGGGCAAATTTGTCGTTCGTTTGCTCTGGGTGGAGGTTTGTGTGGTCATGTCGCTGGATTCTTTGGTGAAGCGCCGAAGCAAGGAAGTTTGTAAAATTAGGGGCTTTATTTTATAACGGTTGGGAAGGAGGATGGAGGGATGTGCGTGCAAACGGCTTGAGGGGTTGGGTGCGCGTGTTGACACGGGGAAGGAAAATGAGGCATTCGACTGTGTTCGTGCGATTGTTTGGCTGGAGAATGATTTGCTTTTCCCCCTTGTTTTTTTCTGCGGGTAAGAAAGCAATAAATGCAAGTAAAACAGCCGCATCGTCAAATGCGTCGAAGAGACATTCGCTACGAAGCAAGCTTTGTCAAGAAAAGCGATGCGCAAGTGCTCACTACCTACACGGCGTCTGCGACACTCGTCTTCACGGAACATGTCGCATGCCTACCGAAATTGCACGAAAATAGCGACTCGGGCAAGCCGTCAAGCGGATGACGGCGGCACATGACGTTTGATTCGCCAGACGGACTATTAGACACCCGAAGTGATGTTTAAAAACCTGCAATAGATGGCTTCTCTGCTCCGAAGGCCCGCAAAAAGACAATTCTGTGGTCCTGAAAGCTGCGGCGCTTCTATTTCGCCTGGCTCGTCCCGTCGGCACGCTTTGGTGTTCGAAGTTTTGTAATTGGAGAGCTAATAAAACGTGTATTCTTCGGGGGCTCGACTGGCGTGCGGAGGGTCTCTTGGTCGGGCGGACGCCTGGTACTCGATGCTTGAGAGAATACACCTACGTAAGGTACTTTACAGATTGGAGCATGACCGCGTGATGCTTGCGTTTGGGTTTCACTGTTTCCCCGGGATGAATGACGAAAACAGCACGAGTGCCTTGAATGTTTGGCGGCTGTTTGCCACAGCGCTCTCGGATCTGTTGGAGCCCAAAATTGCTTGTGCGAGGGAGGAGAGGGGGACGGTCGAAAATCTGACGTTCAAAAGGGACGTGAGCTTGTCACGGAGCAAAGTACGGACGGCATCGAATTCGTTGAGGTAGAAGGGCTGACATCAACGCCCATGCAGACATTTCATGTGCAATGACGTTATACTCATCGCGCGACGCCGTGATGCAGCTCCCCTCCGACTCCGTGCTTTTCATCCTCGCGCACTTGCGTCACGCAGCGTGGTGGTGAAGTGGTTGCAATACACACCAAGTTATTTACAATAGAAAAAACGCCCCCCTAGCTGCGATCAGGTGTCGCAAAGGAAACACGGTATCCAGAGGGCATCACCGGGATTGTCTGCCCTCCCGTGCGCTCTGCATGAACATGACCCTCTCCTCTTGTCCGGTGAGTCGTAGCCGTCGTACACGAGGCAAGAGGCAAGAAGAAGAACATGGGTTGATGGCGGATCAGGCCGGCACTTGGAAGGGGGGCCGAATTAACCACCCCTCCCCCCCCCCGCTCCATGGAAACCCCTGCTGTGCCTGAGAGGATGGCAAACTGCGAAACAATGACCCAGCCTTCGGGGCGACCTGGGCTTCGAATTGTACTTTGCTTACGGGCGAAAACCCTTGCCCACAGTGAGCAACATGCCCTTTGCTTGGAATTGTCGTTGACGATTTCTGGCACTTGTCCCTTCCTGAAGAGGCTCTTGCTGACGGGATAAAGTTGAACGATGATTGACAGGGTCCACTTCTCTTGGGGGGGGGCGTGACGCCATGGTAGGGGGAGGGGGGGGGGCCTCATTGACGCAATTCAGTGTGCTACACCCGCCATCGCTCTGCCCTCAGCAACGACACCGTGACCAAACGGCAAATACCTGCCCACCATGTTTGGTTTCAGGCTCGTGTCG
>JARJRV010000270.1:0-19722 GCA_030783925.1 Aschersonia sp. MBC 735 | reverse complement strand
CAGGCAGGCAGCAGCAGCAGCAGGCCAAGGTACCGAGACAGGTAATGCGTAATGCGAGGCCACTCCCCTCCGCTGCCCACGACGCCGTCCGCTTTTTTGTTATTTTGTCTCCCTGGGAGGACGAAACGAAACGTAATCAAGACAATCGACAGGATGTTGATGGAAGGAAAAGCTGACGAGAGACCCCGATTACGCAGCTGTCTGTAAGTGCGACCTGCTCCAGTTGCTCCGGGCCCCGTGCTCCGCCCGCCTTGTCAATTTTGGCTGCCTGAGAAGGAAGGGGGGGAAAGCCGTCTGTCGAATCGCAGCTATTGTTCAAAGGCGGCGATATCTGGCCATTCAATGACGGCGAGTTGACGAATGAATGGACTTGTACTTATTCTCGTGAAGGCCTAGATCCAATTTCTCGCGCGATTGGAAACCTCTTGCAGACGTTCAGGAACCCAAAAGCCAAATCACGTAACACTCAGCGGCGGCACAGGAATTTATCATGGCGGGTGAGGTTCGAGTACTACTCCGTACACGATACGGGAAGCAAGGGTGCGCCAGAGATGGCGAATGCCAACCACCCGGAAACCTTCCCATGTTAAACGGGGCTAGCGCTTGGCGACTCCTTAACCCCTGGCCATGGCTACGGGCGGGCGGCTCACGCCTCTCCACGGGGGCTGGCCAGGACGACGATCTGGCGAGTGAGCCGCAAAACAGGGGCGGCCGGATGCAGTCTCTTGACTGATGTGGCTCAACATGCGCGCAACGTTGCAAGGTGCGGTGCGCCTCTCTCAGCAGGTGCTGTGTGTGCACGGAGTACCGAGTAAGAGAGAACTTTAAGGAGATTCTGGCAGGCTGAACGCGGTTGGAGCCACGACAGCAAAACTTGTGGCGCAACCTCATGCGTTGCCCGCGCGTCCAGCCGCCAACGCGCTTCGACAATGGCTCTTGTCGGACCGGGCCAGGAGTCGTGAGAGGCTTATGATGACGGGGAGACGACAAAACCAGCCATGCAGGGGCGCACGCACCCACGATTCGACGCTGCTGTTTGTCTGTATCATCGCATGGGTATTGCGGCAACAGGACAAGAGAAGATTGAGAAAATGTACTCCGTACATTCGCGGAAGAAGGTCGGAGACAAGACGGACGCCTTGGCTTGCTGCTTGCGCAACCTTCACACGGGCATCGACGAGGACGAACTGACGGAATCGTCAACCAACACCTCCTACGCTTTCCCACGAGCAAGTGAAAGACTCAACTTATCTGGCGCGGGATATCTGAGCAGCTCGTCCAACTTCTCGACCAAAGCAAATAGGCAGCAAATCGCTCATTGCATCGAGTTACAGACTGTACCAGGCTCTTTCCACGACCAGAGCGACTCATTGCGCCCTGATTATGCCGTGACACGACAATGGCATTCGACGAGGTCGCAATGCCAGCTGCTTCCCTGGCTCTGATCGGCTGGCGCTCCACTCCGGTTTAGCCATTCTCCCATGGGCATTCCCACATTAAAAGCCCGTCATGGGATCGAGTTTCTGGTGTGCCTCCTCGCGACACATAATGCGCCCACTTGCCGTGCCCCTGAATCTTAAGCGCCTTCCGAAATCACGCCAACGCTCACAAGTGCAGTTCCATATGTCTCTGCTCCGTGCGCAACGTATGACTGTGTGTCGCAACAAGCGCGGCTCCCTAAGGGATTGGGGTCTTGCTTTGCAAAACGAGCTGCGTCGTTGCGCTCCCATTCGATAAGCCCTTCCAGGGTAGGGCCAAGCGTATTTCCTCAAGCCAAAACACCGCCCCATAAAAGTTGCATCTGATGTTCCCACGTCCTCATGTCCTCTTCCCTGTCTAGTTCTCTCGTTCCGTCGCCAAGAGCGCCCCCGTCTTAAATCGGGTCCGCAATGCGAACTTGGCTTTGCTTGTCTGCTCCTTCAGCGAGCCGTTTTCTTAACGAGGCGAACGATTGACAACTCAGCACCCGCTGCTCGGCGCAACGGGAGGATGGCCCATGGCCGCTGCCTTCTGACCGCTCTCATCCGCGCAACGCACGCACTCCTTACTTTGTGTTCTTTTGCCTGCAGCGCCCCCTTAGCTGAAAAATGCCAGTCATCGGCGCCGTTTCGTGTCGTCCAGCCAGCCGGATTTCCTTGCCATTACGGGACACAGAAAGGGAGTTTTGCGGGACACATCGGAGTGTTCTGCTGGTAGAGAATTGGTCATCGAGGCGGGGGGGAATATACTTGGGAAGTTGACACTCGAGAGATGCCGCCAAAGGAAGAGATCGTCAAGGTCGGCTTCAAGTGACAGTGACAGTGAACGGCACGTAAACCTGTCAGCTGTTCATCTGACATAACATGCGTCAGACTCGTGTCGCCTCTTCTAGTCCAAAGTGCATCATTGCCGTTTCAGATATTCCGATTGCAAATCCCGAACGCTTGGCTCCACTTGGAAGAAACTCCGGACGCTAATAGCTTCTCTATTCTGGAAGCGACGTCTCCTGCCTGTTCGGCTCCTTTCCGTCGTCAGGGGGGTTTCAATGACGAGTTCATGTGCAGCTGAAATCTGAAATCGTGGCCGACCCTTCAGGCCCCACCTCAAGTCTGCCGGCAATGTTTGCTCGCGGCCTTGGACACCCGCAGATTTATGTGTTGTGTCAGGACCACATGGCATATGCCGTGCAAATACTGTCTCGATTGCGCCATATCGTTTGTTGCCCTTGTTCTTCAACTTTTGAGATGGCCTGATTTCGATCCCAGTCCATATCCACTACTGTCTTGAGCCCAGTGACGACGAATGTTGGGTCAATCGGTGTGATGCCGTAGCGATGATCATGAACCGAGGGAATCTGTCTGATCTAAAGCAAAGCGAATTACAACACGCCTTGATACATCGTCCACGTGCTCCCCACCTATACCTCAGGCAGGTAGGTAGGTCTGACTGGGTATTTCACCTTCTAGATGCGATGGCCATACGTCCTCGCACGCTGGACCGCTGGACATGCCTTTGGTCAGAACCAGGCCAGCGTCCACGTAGATGGCAAATTTGGCCAACGCTCCTGCCAAGCGCCGATGACGTCCGGAACTCTCTCGTCAAAACTGGCACGACCAGCGGCATTACCGCTGTCAAAGGCAGTGGCGCCAACAGCCTCCCTCTCCTCAGCAGCGGCTGCATTGAGAGAGTTGGCCAGATCCAGGATGCCCTGACCACCAACATGAGCTTCCTCGTGGTTATCCCTGATGTCCACATTGATTACGTGGACGGGTCTATTCATCGGTGATCCCCTGTTAAGAAGGTCGTCGACGACAGCATCCCAGCAGCGCTCCTCACAGGTGAAGACGACATCGACAACGCCTCCCTCAACCCCCTCACTCCCTTGGTCCGTGGTATGCTGAAGTCGGGGAATGCCTACTGCCCAGTCTTGCCAGCGCTCCGGGCCCCATTTCACGCCGCGATTCCTGTCAAGCATATTGAGAATGCCATTGGCTCGATACAATCGTCCGTCCTTGGACTCCAGCTCCTTGTACATGGTGTCGTACGATGTCTTGTTGAATTGATACACGTTGGGCTGTGTGATCGTCGGGCCTGGCAGTCGCACGAGAGACCCAGTGCCGAAAGAAATGACGGGATAATTTGCTTGAGAGAGTCGTAAATGTGCCTCCATAGATCTGCCAGTTCCAAGTCAACATTTGTGAGTATCCATTCACCTGGCTAGAGCAGAGTCGGCAGCTGGTCATTACCTGTTTTGATTGCTCGCACACACTGTGCAGAACTTTAGTTTAAAGCCCGTAGAGCCCGTGGCATTGCCTCCTTGAGAGGCCGTCGTCGCGGCTCCATTGGCAACATCCATTTTGTCCAGAGATCGCTCAAGTCATGGCCGGAGCGGAATGACTGCAGCCGATGGCATCCTATTGTTTCTGGGTACTTGTCTGTTGCTGGTCAGCCACCTTGATCTGGCCAATCGTTTGTTGACGAAGTTGCCAATTTGATGTTCTTTGTACTCAGAATTTCTCCAATTGCGTATTTCGTGTCTCTCAACTTCATTTGTTCAGACAGCTCCAATATTGAATATCATCTTGCGAACTTGAGGAAGGTGTCCACCAAAGATTGGAAATCACAACTTACTAAACTCTCCTGGCCCAGCGCTCAGCGGCAATTCGGCTCGGGGCCCGCTGACAGCCTCACAGAACCGAAGCTACTGAGGACACTCAATCATGATGCACAGTCTTCTTGCGGCTTCGTCCTCGCTAATGCTCAATAGACGACTCTGAATACGAAATCGTGGTTCAAGGACTTTGAGGCTCAAGCTGCAAAAAGCTTCGTTGCTGTGGATCATGCGCGAGGCTTGATGTGGGCCCCCGGCTAAACACCGGCTCCGACGACCGTCAGGTTCGGAGTAACAGCAGACCGAGAGTGTTGCGCGCGCTGAGATCGGATCGCGTGCAGTGATCATCAAGGCAAGACTTTTGATTGGCTTATTTCAGGATGCATAATCTGAAACCAACGGACACGCACAACGATCCAATCAAGAAGCCTTCTCCCGTGGTATGACAAAGAGTCCAAAAATAGACCCATTCAGACAGAAGTAGGGAAATGGGGAGCAATGCAGCCAATGAGTCGAGGTGCATTGATTTCTGTCTTTTTTTTCCTTCTTTGGCACGACAAATTCCATCAGTCACGCATGTCAATTACTCCGACCGCACCAAGTCATGTCTGTATCGCGCATCATTCATCCATTAGGGTGAAACAAGGTTTTCTTGGCATGAAGGAAACCATCACTTACCATGTGGGATGCTGCTCAAGGAGGGGAAGGAAGGGAGGGGGGCAGAGCAAAACGCAGGAAGAGGAAAAGAAAATCCATGTCTCACGCGGCGCTTGCCTGAGTGAGATATCCGTGTGTACACTGGAACGGTTGACCGGCTTCTGCAACGCTTCCCGAGCGGAGGTACTCTGTGTCATGGGTCAACACTTCTAACCCTGCTTCGCAGGTGGCCAGCCGGCTACCGTCGCAGATGGTGAAGACTGTGAAAGCTGATGGAAGCTGGCCTCAGGAGATCAGAAAAGGCGCAGCGCTCCTGGTCTTCGATCAACGCATAGCGCCCGAGTGGGGCCCATGCCGTCGATCCTTCGATTGTCAAGAAGTGATGGACTCGCCTTAGGATAGATGGCAAGTGGTCAAAGAGCAGGATTGCATCGCGGCCCCAGTCTGCGGCAATCCGAGGGCCAGACCTGCTGTCCCGGTGTCTGCCTTCATCGTCAGCTGCTGGACAAGTGACAGTCCCCGTACGACGCATGCATAACAGTGTGCCTGCACCTAATCCCGGATCGGCCGCTGTTCTTCTGGCGCAACCCTTCTGTCTCACCGCCGACGATGTACATCTTTGTTGTTGGCCGAAACAAAGGGTTCGTTGAGGCGGCGTCGGAGTGTGGACTGGCAGGGCCTGTCGGGAGCAGTAGTCCTTTGTCTTTGACCTTTGTCTTTGACCATTTCCTCTTCCCCCCTCCTTCCTCACGATTACCCCTCCTCACCCTCCCTATTCTCTTCGGGCTGTTAGCGCGCAGCCGCGCCCGTAAACGGGCTTACGAGCGCCAGCCCTGGAGACTGAGGGCTGTACGGGATGGAGGGACGGAGGGACGGCTCAGACAAAGTATTTACCTATTCCAAGTACCTTATTAGCGAAAACAAGAAAAATTTGCTGCGCGGCGCTGTGTCGGTCTGATCTAATGGCATCCCTCAATTGGTGATTAGCGCACCTGACGTTGCAGCACTTTTCCGGACCATTAGCACCAAGGTGAACTGGAAGCGAGCAGAAGGCAGTCATTCCATCTGCTGGGCTGGGACTGGTCTGGCCTGGTCTGGTCTGGTCTGGTCTGTCCGCTCCTCGTGGAACGCCGCCCCCCAGTTCTCCATCTCCATCTCCATCTCCATCTTATAATAGTAGTGGTACGTAGTAGCAGTGTTACTTCGTGCTACCAAGGTAGTTCAGTCCACACGCCCAAAAAAAGGTTCGGCGGCCAGACCTCACACCAACGTTTTCGCTCAGCCATTCCCATTCTCCCTGCGCGCGCGCACCCTGCTGCAGGGCCCGACACCTCTTCATCCTCGACCCCGCCTCGTCCAGCCGATATTCGACCGCCGTTTTCGATCCGACCGTCGTCAGCTCCAATCCTATCAACTGCCTCAGCCTTCTCCTTCGTCAGCGTCGGCGACATTCCCGTGGCCTCCAGGCGCCGCTACCCATCTTGACCAGCACAATTTCACGTCGTTCAGTGTCCTCCATCAACCGCCGAGAACCTCGCTTGGCCCCGGCCTGCGGGGTTTGCCTCAAGATCCCGCCCGACGTACGCCGCATAGGCACCCTGGATTGCGCCTGCTGAGGCCCAGACAGGCAGCCGTCCTGGGTCTGGGGGCTCGTCGACAGCCTCAATACCTAGACTGATCTGCCTCGATCGACCTCCGATTCCTGTGTCCCGGGAGGGATGACGACGACTGCTACCATGACAGATGCCACGTCCGGGGCGACATCGCCGCCGCCAGCACCACCACCACCACCACAATCCCTCTCCTCAGAGCAGAATCCGATTCCCCCCGCCCTACCGCCCCTGGCAACCTCGAATCCTACGCGCCGAAGCACACTCTCTCGCCCAATGTCGCATGCCTCCAAGAGCAGATTATCGCAGTACTCGGTCGGGTCCATCCCTTCGAGATCGCGTCCCGGTTCACACATGTATCCCTTGTATCCGTCAAGCCTGTCTTACACTGCAGTCCGGGATTTCGCCTACCCTGCTGCTCACCCGATGCATTACGGCCCAGCACCCGAACCATCGGGCCCGCCCTCGGGCATGACCACACCCGCAAGCGAAACCCGACGGCTGTCCGATCCGCCGGCCTCGTGGGATCACCGCATGCCGTGGGACTCGTGGACAGCGGATGGCTTCGGGCGCGGTCACGATATTCCACCGATTCAAATGGGGGACGGCCCGCCCTACAGCGAAGATGAGGACCTGCAAAGTCCCGTCGTGGCCACCCGTCACCGGAAACAAAGGTCGAACTCGACCACCGGCCTCAGCCACAGTCGAGGCAGAGCAGGTCGCGAAGGCGACATCATGGCCACGTCTTACTACGACAACGAAAGGGGCTACTACGTGGGCACGAGCGGAGACGGCAGCGAACGATACTACGTGACCCAGGGAGGGGAGGCAAACGGTCCTGGCGGTGAATATGTCACGTATCCTCCCGACCAAGCACGGCAAAGTCGTGGCTATCACTTTTCTCAACAGCCTGGACAGGAACCATCTGCTGATGAGAGCTCGAACGCGCCCTCTTCTCCCGGATACAGGGATGCTGATGAGTCCCGCTACTCACGGGATTATCAGTTCACCATTACGTCGCCTGACGAGGAGTTCCACGGCAAGGCCGTGGCATTATTCGATTTTGAGCGCGAAAACGAAAACGAATTGCCGCTGGTAGAAGGGCAGATAATCTGGGTCTCATATCGGCATGGACAGGGCTGGCTTGTTGCCGAGGACCCGAAGACGCAAGAGAGCGGGCTCGTGCCGGAGGAGTACGTGCGTCTCCTCAGAGACATAGAGGGTGGCATGAACAGTCTGACGGGTAATGTCGGAGACGGTGCTGTGTCACCCAAGGAGGTGGCCACGCCGACGCAGGCTGAGCACAGCGGCAAGGAAAGACGGCCATCCATAACTACGGGTAACGGCTACCATCAACCGGTCGTGTCAGTCTTCTCGACGTCGAGTAAGGACCTCAACCCTTACCCGACTGAGCAATTGGGAATCCAGGCCGGTCAGACGCCGCCCCAGGTCGTCCACTACCACGGGCAGAGAGGGGGAAGCCAGACGAACACACCTACAATCTCACAACACCACGACGCTAGCATCATTAGACGGGGCAGTCAAAGCTCAACCCACGAGGGTGAGGCAGCCAGCACTCCTACGCAGGAACGTTCGAGCACAGGAACCGCTCAGGCTGTCACTCGGTGAGACGCGATAGCCGATGGGATAAAGGAGAATCACATTACTGGCCACGAGAATCTTCTCGTACGCGACCTCGAAGGGGAGGATCGGCGGTGTCAGATTGAAGCTGTCATTCGCCGGTGGAGCGCGAACGACCAATGGAGACGCCCTCGGCCACTCCCTATGCTGTGCAGTTCTACATCCATCCATCGCTCGCATCAGCGCGTTCTTTCATGGTACATCGGCCACGACATGAGATGTGAAGGATATGGGAAAATGCATTGCTCATCCATGATGTGTAGCTCGTTGAGCAGTCGGCTTCACGCCCGCTGCCTGCTCTTGCCATTATTATGAAGGATTCGAAGGGATCCAAAAAAGCATTATCAGGGTGTTCGGTGGTGACCGGAAGGAGTTGGAGGCAAAGATGTATGCATGTGTCGAAAGCTGCATCAGCATAGACGACTGCGGCGGCGGTGAACGCGATGAAAGTACGAGGGTTTTCCCTGCAGTAATGATCATGCGTGATGTTGGCCGAAGTGTCCAACAAGCCACGGCTTCGATAGCATTTGTGCTCCATACAACTAGAAATTAAAAGAATAAAATCAATCCATTATCAAGTGTCCTGCGATGCGGATCAGCCGGTGCTCGTCACGTGGGCTGTCGTCATACAATGGAGCTCCACGATGGCACCTTGTCGATGTGCTTTGAGAATTACTCCGGACACACCGCCGATCTGTTCCTCTCTTCCTGCTTCGGCTGACCACATCGCCTCCGACAGAGCAGTCCGAGCTTCTCCAACCTCAATCACGGCTGCAGTGGCACGATGCTCGCCAGAACAGCCTTCCGCGCGGCACAGCCGCTGAAGTCGGTGAGCTCATCCGTGCGAAAGCACACAAGAAGCCGAACGCGGCCTTGGTTGTCTGGGAACTGACGTCGTCCACCCAGCAAGCTCGGCGGTACGCCACAGAACCTGCATCGAAAGGCGGCTCCAGCACGTTCCTCTACCTGGCCGGTGCTGCGGCCGCGGCCGGAGCAGGCTTCTACTACTACTCCTCTGGTGGCTCGCCTGCAGCGGTCGCGGCGAAGGCGTCGCAGGGCATCGTCCCGGCCAAGCCAGCCTTCACGGGCGGCGAGCAGGGATTCGTCTCGCTCAAGCTGGCCGACGTCGACAATGTCAACCACAACACCAAGCGTCTGCGCTTCGAGCTGCCCGATTCCGACATGGTGTCCGGCCTCAACGTAGCGAGCGCCATCCTGACCAAATACAAGGGCCCCGAGGACCAGAAGCCCGTGCTGCGCCCATACACCCCCATCAGCGACGAGGGTGAGTCATCCCCCCAGATTGGCAGCAGACGACGCCTTCATCACACAACACTTACTGATTACCCCAAACAGGTGAAAAGGGCTACCTTGACCTGCTCGTCAAGAAATACGACGGCGGGCCCATGAGCACGCACATGCACGACCTCGTCCCCGGCCAGCGCCTGGACTTCAAGGGCCCCCTACCCAAATACGCCTGGTCGGAGAACAAACACGACCACGTGGCACTCATCGCGGGCGGCACCGGCATCACGCCCATGTACCAGCTCTGCCGGGCCATCTTCAACAACCCCAACGACAAGACCAAGGTGACGCTCGTCTTCGGCAACGTAACCGAGGAGGACATCCTGCTGCGCCGCGAGCTCGCCGACCTCGAGAACAAGTTCCCGCAGCGCTTCCGCGCCTTCTACGTGCTCAACAAGCCGCCCAAGAGCTGGCCAGAGGGCAGCAGCGGCTTCATCAGCAAGGAGCTCCTCAAGACGGTCCTACCCGAGCCCAAGGAACCCAATATCAAGGTGTTTGTGTGCGGGCCCCCGGGGCTGGTTCAGGCCATTTCGGGCCCCAAGGCCAAGGTTCAGGACCAGGGCGAGCTGACTGGCACGCTTCAGGACCTCGGATACACCAAGGAGCAAGTCTACAAGTTCTAGAGCAGGGCCAAGACGGTACATGTACAGTAAGATCTATACGTCCCATCCTATATAGACAGCAATCTCCGCTTACGGGCCCCTCCGTCGCCTGACCATGCTATTGGCCTCGAATGCCAGCATCCTTTGCTTGTCCGCGTCACTGTTCTTGATACGAGGTCCACTCGCACTCGCCAAGCGACGCAGCAAGCTACTTGTAGATCCCTCCCCGCAGTCCGTACTGTACAGAAAGTCACAATGTCATGTGAAAAAGGGCTTGTATTTGATAGCTGGCATGTTAAGCAGATGCTCTTGGCCTGACTTGATGCTGTCCGACAACCACGTTGTACGTCAAAATTCAGTAGAAGTCTTTGTGCACCATTGTCACACCCGTCGTCGCACACATCTCGCGCTTTGCAGTTGCATCTGATCTGCTTCGTTCTACCAACTCTATTTTATTCTGTGGGTCGAGGCATTTCTTCACGTTATCAGGAGACCCGTCGGCTTGGACAATCTCGAGATAACGCAATCGTCATCCATCGCTGCAAGTTCTCCAATACAGGCTCCCAGACCAAGTACTCTTGCTCATGTCAGTGAGTCAAAGTGCATTCATCATCTCCGTTTGCGTAATGTCCACAAATTCGGAAACTAGTCGGGAAAGACATTGACAACCGACAAAGAGAAAGACAAAAAGACAAATGAAAAAGGCTCCTGGCAGTCTTTTAAGACGCCACCCCTCACACGTTCCCAAAACCTGCAGGTGCTCCAAAGGGGCAGCACTACACCAACTTTTGAATACCGTTGCCAGCTTTGATATGGTCGATACCCTGCCGGCCTGGACCCCGGGTATTGTAAATCTTTCCATTACATTTTCCCTAGTCCGACTCTTTTCTTGGCTTTCATTAAATCATCGGGAGGACATCGCTTTGGTGACAAGTCGCTTCAGGGCAAGCTCCTGCTTCCTCAAATCCTCAGCAGAGCTGTCAGTAAGCTCCAGGGTGGCCATCGCCTCAGAGATGGTTTGTTCAATCTTCTCCTTTTGACCACGCTTGAGTTTCAGCGACAGGGTAGGGTCAGTGACGATCTCCTCAACACGACCAATGTAGTTCTCCAGCTGCTGCTTGGCCTCAAAACGCTTGCTGAACGCATCGTCATTGCTCTTGAAGGCTTCAGCATCAGAGATCATCTTCTCGATTTCAGCCGTAGACAATTTGCCCACAGAGTTGCTGATCGTAATGTTGGCGCTGCGGCCAGAGGTCTTCTCGGTGGCTGTGACTTTGAGAATACCGTTGACATCGACCTCGAAGACACACTCGAGGACGGCTTCGCCGGCGCGCATGGGTGGAATAGGAGCGAGAGTGAATTCTCCCAGTGATGTGTTGTCCTCGCAGTTGACACGCTCGCCCTGGTACACGGGGAATTGCACAGTCTGCTGATTGTCGGCGACGGTGGTAAATGTTCTGTCAGAACGTCAGTGATTGAGACTTTCCACACGGCGCTTCATGATTCTCACCTTTTCTTGATCGTTGGCACCGTGGTTCCTCTTTGAACAACGGGTGCGTAGATGTTTCCTTCCATAGCAACACCGAGTGAAAGCGGTACGACATCGAGGAGGAGGAGATCAGACGTCTCGGCAGAGGTAGCCTTTCCAGAAAGAATCCCGGCCTGGACAGCAGCACCATATGCGACGGCTTCATCGGGGTTGATGCTCTTCTCCAGTTTCTTGTTGTTAAAGAACTCAGAAAGCAGCTTTTGAATTTTGGGGATACGGGTCGAGCCACCGACCAGAACGATCTCGTCAACAGCCGACTTCTCAATCGCAGCGTCCTTAAGGACCTGCGCGACAGGCTCGAGAGTGCCAGAGAAGGCCTTGGCATTCAATTCCTCGAACCGAGCACGGGTGATGGACAAGGTGAAATCCTCACCATCGTAGAGAGAGTCAATCTCGATGGTTGCCTGGGCGCCACTGGAGAGGGTACGCTTGGCGCGCTCGCAAGCGGTGCGAAGTCTTCGCAATGCGCGAGCGTCGCTGCTGAGATCCTTCTTCGTCTTGCGGTTGAAGGCAGTTTTACAATGGTCAAGGAGATTCGTATCGAAGTCCTGACCACCCAGATGGGTGTCACCGGCAGTGGCCTTGACAGTGAAGACACCACCTTGGATGTTCAGGAGAGAGACATCGAAAGTACCACCGCCGAGATCGTAGATGAGAACATTGCGTTCCTTGTCAGACTTGCCAGCGCCAAGACCGTAGGCAATGGCGGCCGCAGTGGGCTCGTTGATGATACGGAGGACGTTGAGACCGGCAATGGCACCAGCATCTTTGGTTGCCTGACGTTGGTTGTCATTAAAGTATGCGGGGACCGTGATAACGGCCTTCTCGACCTTCTTGCCCAATTTGGTCTCGGCAATCTCCTTCATCTGTTGTTGCAAGTCGTTAGCGTCTCGATGTAATAGCGTCACGTTAGAGTCGCTCTCAACATACCTTCAGGAGAACCATAGAAGAAATCTCCTGCGCTGAAAATTGCTTCTTTTCGCCGAGATACTCGACCTCAATCTTGGGCTGACCGGCGTCATTAACGATAGTGAAAGGCCAAGACTCAATGTCCTTCTTGACGGTGGGGTCATCGAAACGACGACCAATGAGACGCCTGATGGCATTGGTCAGTAGATTCCCAGTCAACAGGTATGCTGGGCCAAAGCATCCAGTGATGATATCGAGAACACAGCGGGCCGGCAGGAACTCACTTGGCATCGAAAACCGTGTTCTTGGGATTCATGGCGGCATTGTTCTTGGCGGCATCACCAATCAAACGCTCCTTGTCGGTAAAGGAGACGAATGATGGGGTGGTGAACGAGCCCTGCTCGTTTGCGATAATCTCGACATTGGTACCCTCGTAGGTGGCCACACAAGAGTAGGTGGTACCTGAACAATCAATCAGTTTCTGGCCGTGAATCTTTCTTTTGCAGAGAAATAACTGAAGGGTGGGCAGTTCTTGCAAGGCACCACAAGGCTGGCCGGGAGGGAGGCATCACCAAGCCTCCCGGTTTGCACCATGCCGGGCAGCACCTCACCAGACCGCGAGAATCACAAAGCGACAATCAACGCACCCAAATCGATGCCGATGGCACCGTCATAAGCTTCTTCCGCCATCTTGATTTATGTGTAATGGAGTGGAAGAAATGGGATATTTCTCGAACGTCGAGAACGACTTGGAGAGGGACGAGGAATGAATGGGAAAAGAGGGAAAGGGAGAGACAAAGTCGGACAAGGAGCAGTGGGGTTCCAATCGGAGTAGAAATTCTTTCGCTGTCGGGCGAAATTTTTGTGATAACATTGAAATTTTCTGGGCCACTAGATTCCCGCACACAAGACCGCATAGGTGGGGCAGCCGAGCCCGATGATGAGCCAGAAAAAGCCAAAAGGGTCTCCGGGGCCGCTAGTCTCGATTGAGTGCGACAAGCTCGATGGCCTAATATAATAGGACGACGGACAGAGACAACCTGCGCTGTCAAACACATGATAGCTAGGAAGCTGCCTTTCCACATCATTTTGTCCAAATTCCGGAGCTTCATGGCGCGCATATCGGAGTCGACTACCATGCAAGCGTGGGTTTCGGCTAGTCTTGTACAGACTGGGGTGCTGCTCTTGTTGTCGATTGTGAACATTTTGTGCAAGCGCTCAATTCGCGCCTGTTCTCTCCAGAGTCTGCTCGGATCTTCTTCGTGCCGCCTTCGCACTGTTCAAGACGACTGCCTTTATCCCAGCGGAAGCAGTTGGTAATTGTGACACAATGACGTCGACCGTTGGCTAAACACGTTTCCTCATTATGACTGATCAGTTTACGGTTGTTTTTTACCTCGATGTCTCCGGCAATGTACTTTGCGTCCTTGACCAGACCAGACGTACTGTAATACCTGCGAGCCTCTTGACTATCAGAGGGACCCCACTCGAGCCTCCCCGCGCCAGCTGCGTTCCCAAGTCCGCAGCTTGCTCCTCCTCCACCAAAGGCGCAAGCCTGCCATGAGGAGGAGGACTGCCGCAACGCAAGCAAAGTGCCTCGTTCGGACAACCCTGACTCATGATCGGCTCCGCACAAGGGTACACTCTAGATCTGAGTCGCCAATGACCTAGCCAGTGGGTCGAATGAACGTTCAGAGAGATCATTACGAGCTGTATCAATGCACTCGACGCATGTAGCCTTCTCAGCATGCAAACGCATCATTCGCTGTGATCCGACCCACTCCCTCTCCTCAGCCGGCTGTGATTCGGCCAAGCACATATAAATATGTATCATTCCCCTCTTCTGCAACCCCTCTTCCTCCCTTCTTGACCAGATTCTGGCCCTTCAAGAAAACTGCAACTTCCGATCTCCCAAAACAACCATCAGAGAACCCCTATCAACCGCAGCCATGCCAAGCGGGTACGAGTACAAGAGCTCCGGCACGAATAGCCAGGTCAGTTTACTTTCCTCACCGCCACCGCGACCCGGCCCAAGTGGATCTGACCAATGACGGCCAGGGAAACCATTATTGCGCGCGTGACTACGGCAGCGGCGCCGCAAACTCCAACTCGTACCACTACTCCAACAGGTACGTGAGCGAGATCTGCGATTACGGCCGAGGACATGTTTGTTGACCAACGTTAGTGACGGGTCGTACTACTACTCCAACTCTGATGGCAGCACGTACCACAACTCCGGTCAGGGGAGTTCCACATACACGCCTCCTTCTGGGGGGTCTTCCAGCTCCGGCGCCAAGGGCAAATAAGCCATGCTTGTTCAATGTCAGACAGAGGGCCGATGGCCACTACCTTGTGCGTACATGGTGAAGCAGCGTGTTGAGCAGAGACGGGCACAGTGTAGGTAGCGCAAGTACACATTTGCCGGTTCTGTGGTTGTCAATCCCACGAAATATACAATCTCGTCTGATGTATATGAGTTGCCAAATGTACTGGTGGTGACTACTGTAGTTCCCGTGCTGGCCTCAACACAACACAAAAATGGCGTTCAGATAGCCTACATGGCAAATAGGGAAAAACCACCAAACGAAGAAAAGAGAAAATATCCTGAGTTTCCTTGTCCAGAGAAAGAATGAGATGGACTGGCGACCCCTTGAACCCTTACTTATGGGAATAGTGCACCGAGAGAGCGATCATCAAGGCCGGGTATACGAGAGCTTCCACCAATAGTTGCTGCTTCAACGTACCTCTCTGTTCCTTAGTCAAGGACGCCTTCTGGCCCTTAGTATACCAGGAGATAGTGCCATCGAACTTTCCAAACAGGGCCAGCAACCCGATCAGGGGGAAGAAGATAGTTAATACCAAAATTGTCAAGAAAATAAGTCTTTGCGGCTTCTCTTCGCGCCACAGTCCGTCGCGGCGACGATAGAGGATATCATCTCGGGCGGTCTGTAGAAGCTCTGCCTGTGAGCGGGTAAAGCAGCTATGCTTATGGATGCCAGGAGACAGCTGAGCGCGCCGTTCTCGCGCGCGGGTTGAAATGCCGCTTAGACGAAGTAGGCGTGCGCTAAGCAGAGAACTGCTGGTGGGTAAAGATGTTCGGAAAAAGGAGCCATTGTATTTATGTTCAAGAACGCTCGATGAGTTGGTTTGGCCTTGAGTCTGTGCGGGCTCGTATGCTTCCACTGTGGCTGAAGGAGAAACTAAGGAGAGAAACGTTAATTGCGTTCTTGCATGGCGGGTAAAAAAGACCAAATAAAAAGGAACCAGGGATGTTCGACTCACTCAGCATCTGAGCTCGTTCTCGGCTAACATGGACTTCTTTAGGCTTGGTCATGAAATCCGACACATCCCCCATGGGCGTGCAAGGTGTCTTGGGCCCAGCAGTAGAAACAGTACTAATCGTACAGGACCGGGCCTTGGCGGCAAACATAGGTCCAGGGTCAGTATGGTCTTCTTCGCCTCGTTCTCGGCGTTGAGACTGTAGAGCGGCTGCCTCAGGAAGGCTAATCAGGGGGAATGGAAGCCTTGGGAGGCTTGTGTTGGCGAGGAAGCTATGATGCGCTGCCCAGTCTTTGGAAATATGAGAGCCATGGCCAAGAATCTCCTGCGAGTCCATTCTTAGAGCAGTCAAAGACCAAAGATCACGTTGATGCCCTCCACCCTGTTCATCTCGAGCCCTTTCATTATCAAGCTCAGATCCGAGACGTGCATAGCTTGACGATTTGGGCAGATCGCGCAGTCTAGTGAGTGTGGCGGTGTCGCGGGACATGCGGCGGATGGCAGCAGCCGCACGGGCTGGTCGCTGATACTGGTGGTGAGGACGGTGACGCTGGCCAGCTCTTACATGAGAGCTGACGAATTGATCAATCGATCCATCATCTGATGCGTCGGACACATCGGCGAGACTGCTGCCTATGTCTTGACGAAGACGCAGAGTCAATTCAATAGCACGAGCTGGCGCCGCATGTTCAGTGGTGACAGTCTGCCAGTCTGCGTCGATATCTTGCTTGTCTGACGTGGAACTGTTGACAAGTTTGCCTAGCTCAGATAGAGGATGCTCATCATTTGTAGGATACAGACGCACATGCCTGAGAACAGGAACCTTAACGACATTATCAACTTTCTAGGCTGACTTGATGGCGGTTTGGTTATAGAAGGATCCAGGCTGGAAGTGATCGCTGTTTTGTTGCCCCGTATTAAGGCAGACTGGGATTGAGTCGCCTGATACTGGAGGCGCTGAGAGAGTGCTGCTATCTTGGTAGAGAGCCATGCTGACCTCCTTTTCAGCAGCTGGCTTTAGATATGGCGAGTAGCCGTCTCCATCAAATTTAAAAGGGTCTGCGCTAACGCGGCTCGAGGTCTTTGAGCAGCTTTTCGTAGCATCTGCGCCGTCAAATCCCAGTGTAAAAGGTCGTTTTGAGCTCGCTGTTACCTCTAATTCAGTGCCATAGGGCTGGCTACGAGATCGATCATGACGGCTGCCCACTGTCTCCCAGCTAGCAGCAGCAGCACGCACAAACCCAATAGTCGCAGCTGTGTTGGCCTGGACACGACATGGCTTAGGTCCAGGTAGACGGCGAGTCGGATCTCGGTACGGATCCTTCAATGATGAGCTGCTGGTGTTAGATTGTTCCGGTAGTTGGTGATCAGGTGACAATGCCCTGAGCTCAACGCCCTTGTCCTGATGCGTGGGATCGGAAAATGGATCGATAAGGAGCGGCGCGGCCAACTGCTTCCCGTCTCTGTAGTGCGTTGCGATTGCCTCCGTGGTATCACTCCATTCACCAGGTTGTTTCTGCAAGTCGGTCAGATGGCATGCGTGGGGTGGACGATGGGAGGGGCTAAACAAACATTGCTCATATCATGCCCCATGCTGTGCAGCCAAAGCAATGTGTGGGATTGTCTTGGTCTCGGTGAGATGAATGTTGTGTGCCGACAGTAGGCTGTGCAGCAAAGATATGAGGCAGCGCAAGGGGCCGAGAATGAAGATGCGAGGGCGGGGAGAGGACAAAAGTGACAGGTCAGAAAGAGAACGAAAGAAACAAGAAGGGTAGGATGATCAGCGATAATGGTGATGACGATAATGATGATGCTGATGCGCCGCGTTCCTCGAGAAGCGGAGGTGGCAACGCGCACTCGATTCTTTTAGCTAGCGAATGATGTGACAGCACATTGAATAGGTTTTGCGAAAGAGGAGGGATCAGGGAGTGATGTGTGATGTGGGCGGGGGAGGAGAGAGATGGCAATGGGGAGCGAGCGAGGGACGACGTGAGAGGTTGGCGCCCAGGCACAGCAGTCACACGGCCGCCCCGCGTGTCTCTATCATTCTGATCTACATATGGACGATCCCAGAATCAAGTAAGTACTTTGGATTTCTGATTATGTACTCCCAGCACGCGAGGGTTAAGGCTTTATGTGGTGAGGTTTTTCTAACAAGAAATTCTTCGCCAGGCATGGGTCGCAGGCGGCTTGCATCACCTTGCAAAGAGGCCGACTGGTTGCAAATGCCAGGCGAGGACAAGAACGATTTCAACGAACAAGCGGACCCATTTCACTCCTAAACATCAGCTGGTCTACTCCGTACCATGCCCACATGTCTCTGCGTGTGCCTTGCTCTGCTCTTGATGCCTGGTTTTGCTTTTTTGCTGACCTTTCCCCCGCCCCCTTCTCCTCCTGCTTCCGCTCTCCCCTTCATCTTCGCTGCCCACGTGGCTGTTTGACCATCCAGCACCGGCAACGTCGCATCTCGTCTGTCAAGATGGGCAAAAGGGCATGTTCGGTTGCCATAAACAAAACAGTCATTGCATCGCCACCCCCCACTTGTATGGATCACTTGTTTCTGCTTTCAATCCGAAGCGGCCCCGACTATGACCTCGCGGCTGCATGATGCACATCGGCCAGCAAATATGCCATGATATGCGCAAGGGCAAGAAGGCCTTCAGCCGTGTCGTCATCACCAATGGTTTGCTGCAGCCGCCCGCTTTGCTTCGTGTCTTATCTTACGGAAATTGACCATCGTGCCGACACCAGCGGCTTCGCGGACAAGGGAGACAGACAATTGGGGAGCCCTGGAGTTCTGCGGTCATGCATCAGGTTTCGGCAGTTCCGATATGAGACTATTGCCGCGTAGAGGCGGCCGCCTTTTTGTTATTTCTCACAGGGAGGAATTACGTCGCACCCGCAGTCGCTTCTGCAGCCTCGATGCATGAGTGGTTCATAATCATGCACGTACAGGGTACGAAGTATGGAGTACGGAGCACGACCGATGGAGCACTGTTGCGGTGGTTTTCATCACAGGGCGAAGCGAGAGAGAAAATGTGTGCGAGAGGCAGAGAGAGAGAAGGGACAGACAGCGTCGCACGCACCGAAATGACGACAGAGAACTGACGAATTACTACGGAGTAGTTATACGCGGCTAGACGAGCTAATTTGTGATGTCGTCGACGTGGCATGTGGGCTAAGAGCTCGTGCATGAGTGGATGCTTGAGGGAATATTCTCTCCCTCTTCTTCGGAGAATCGCACGGAGTACTCCATAGACTGAGCCAAGTTGAGGCCGGGCGATTCTTGCCCGATCTTCGTAGTTGCCTCGTCTCGGCACATGGTGCGTCGATGTGAGCTTGACCAGCGCGAAAGTGTCGTAGAGAACCGAAATACTCTTCAGCAAAGACAGAAAGGCCCGAGTCTTTTCCGCTTTCCTTCCTGTCACGATCTGATTTGGTACATGGTACGGAGTACAAGGCCGCGTTGCAGCCCTTTGCTGATTGGCTGCACCAATGCAAAAGGAAATTACTTGCAGAACGACATGCATCTGTGGCTGTCGAGTGCATCAACATGCAGCAACAGATTTTTTAATCATGCAACGACAACCATGCCTGATCAGGAATTTCACTCACCTGCCCACATTGTCAGCATTACATATATCATCCGCGTGAGATCATCAGCACTGGTTCATCAGTACGAGATCATCAGCATTAGGCTACCATTTACTTCAATCGCTCTGGCAGGACAGCGCATGCGCTACCGGACTGATGATCTAACAGCAGTTCTATGATAGGGATAGGGAACGTTCATAGGCTCTCAAAGCATGACTTCCTGATTAGGCATAGTCATTATTATACGATTAAAAACCTGTTACTGCATGTTGATGCACTCGTGGCCGTCATGCATTCATCAAATTGTGACTCGTCTCTCGCAAGACTGCCTGATCAAGTCTACCTCGAAAGAGCTGGCGAGGAGAGAAGATGAAGGAAATCAGGCCCAACATGCGAACAACGTTGCAAGACCGCGGCGACATGATGCCCTTGCTAGTCGCGTTTCCCTGCTCGTTTCATGCTGCGTTCATGTCCGACCCTCCCGCC
>JARJRV010000269.1:0-10863 GCA_030783925.1 Aschersonia sp. MBC 735 | reverse complement strand
GGGGCGTCAACGGTCGCGAATCAACAAACACGGTCCAATGCGCTGGCACGTCCGCGAACCAGGCACGCAGATACGTAATGTGCGTCATGCGCAGACCGTAACTGGCGAGAGCATCGTGAGACGAGCGCCGTGGACTCAAGGGGGCCCAAACCGACACAAGAGAGCCAAAAACCAACAATGACGTGGGCAGTGGCCATCCCTGCCCGCGCATCGTTTTTCCTATTTCATCAATCCTCGCCGCAACCCGCAACCCGATTGTGCGTGTTAAAGTATTTGATGCAGAATGCACCGCCCCCCCTTCCCTGTAGCCCCGCACTTCCTTCTACTCCCCTCCCCTACCCCGGCCCCCCGGCGCACGCGTGAGCCCACCACCGCCCAATTGGTACACGCACCCCCTCAAAGAGACAGAAATGAGCTTTCCTCGCCCCATCTGCTTCCTATTAAGTACTACTTCCCCCCTCTCGCTTGCCCATCTGGGCCAAGTAAGAACTCTAAAATTGGTCTCGATCCAGAACATCACGCATCTGAGAGTCAAACGTTGTTACTCACTTCATCCGGGCTTTACTTCTCTGGGCTGCACGAGCATAATCATCAAGAGGACAATGATTCGCCATCCTCAGAGCTGCTGCTTCAGAAGGTGAGGTCCGTGGCCGTCTTTTGTGCTCTTGTTCAGTTTGAGTTTCAATTCATGATACGACTCGTAACTCTCTCTTTTTGGTAGTTGCGCCTTCCTGTTTCCTTGGCCTTTTTCGGAAGGAAACAGCCGTTTACCGCGCCAATGGCATGGTCTCACGAGTGAGCCAAGCCCATGACGCTTTCAATGATGCCCAGCAATGACGCAGTGCGCCGGTGTGACCGCGAGGCTCCATCATCAACCAGCGTCTTTGTCTATGGTGAGAACATTTTGAATTTTTCTGTACAGCAAAGTAAACGTCATATTCATGCTCGCCGACTGCTCTCCAACAGCACACCAGTCCCGCGCCCCTAGTCTACAAAGAATGATACATGTCAATCGTGCCCTAACTTGATAAAATCATTGTCGCCAAAGCTCCAGCATCGTCAGCCAGCGTCTGCGGACTAAGCGCAAATGTCATCAAATCTCTCAAATCTCGAATCAAAAATTTTCTCCCCCCTTAGCCTATATGCTTGCTGTATCCCAATGCCTTCCCATATGCAGTGCCCATCGTTCGAAAATGCCAAGAACAGATAATTTGTCTAAACGTCCAAAACAGAGAAAAAAGTCATGCGCCAGTATAAAAATACACCGTGTCTGCCGATATCTTGTTGCGCCGATGGATCGTGGGGGGAAAGCGCCTCCCGGACTTTGCGACATCTTACAAGACACCGTGCCCAAACAAGTCCTTCAACGGCCCGCTAGTGGCATTACCTCTCGAGGTGGGTGTAGGGAAGGGGCGAGTAAACTCGCTAGGTGCTGTGATAGGAGCGCTCAGCTGGGGCGCCGAGTAGTCGTCCTTGTCGCTTGGGCCGTGGAAAGATCGGTCCGGGGGCATTTCGAGAGGCGCCGAGAGGGGACCTTTCGAGTAATTGCTTGGCGATGACATGTTCGATCGAAGAGACGGTAGTACCTGTGAGCGATCCTGAAGCTGCTGGGGTGCCGATGTGAGGCCGAGCGGTCGATACGAGTCTCGAAGCCCAAAGTCTATCGCGCCCGCGGCTGGGCTGCGTACTCGGTGCGGTCCTCCGGCCTCGTCTATTCCCCTGCCTCCTCCCGGCGTGGATGCCTGCATTTCTGCGTTGCCTGTGCCGTCAGAATTGCGTCAGCAAAATCGAACTCATGTTGTAGGTTTTACCAGCCATGCCTTCAACTCACCTGCGTACGATTGCGACTCGGATCCGCCGTAGCCGGCCTGATGCAGGCCACCATACTGATTATGTGTATAACCGATTGGTCGGTCCGTCGACTCCGACGAGGGATCCCCCGCCTGATAGATCCCGAGTGGTGAAGGTGCTGTCTCAGGAACAGTTCTCGGGTTCCAGTCTCTGTTCGCGAGGGAGTGTCCATCTCTCACTCCAGGCCTTCCCGATGGTGAGGTACTGTCCATGTTGCTGGTGGGCGAGTTCCAGTACGCGCTTGTCGGACTTCGATACCCCCCGATGCCGGAGGCCGGCGGGGAGGATGTGCTTGGCGCGTATCGATCTTGGTACATGCCGTTCGGGGACGAAGTTATGTCGGAGGCACCCATGGCGCCCGGTTGTCCGAGGTCAATCCCGCCGAAGGAATGCGACAGACCGGTTGGAGACATGTACGACTCTGGTCCAGGTCTTCGCATGTCGAGCAAAAGTGGTCGGGCGCTGTGCGGCCTGTACGAGCTTGCCACTGGGCCAACAGTCGGTGGCGAAACATTTGGTGGGATGCCGTGGACTGCGCCGTAGGGCGAATGCAGCGCCTGCACATTATCGAAGTCGTCTGGAACCGCTCGCATTCGGATCATTCTGTCTCGATCATCTGCCGTGAGTCTCTTGATCTTGGCCCTCCTGATTGAGAAAAAAGTCTCGTCAGTCCACAGCTCTACACGTGAGAAGCGGCCGGATCCTCCATCAATGCAATTGTGAGGCTCGTCCGGGGTTGCCTACCTGTTTTGGAACCAGACTTGGACTTGTCGTGGGCTGAGGCCCGGAATTTCGCGAGACAATCGTTCCCTGTGCGCAGCATCTGGATGCGGCTGCTTGGCAAACTCGCTCATCAGAAACCGAGTTTGTTGGTGAGTAAGTCTGCATGCCGAGTCAGCTCTCTAAATCAAATAACACGGATCTCCTCGCGCCCTGTGCGATTCACGACCTACCTGAAGCGCTTCATCTTGCGGCGTGCGGCTAGTCGCTCAGCGACTGTCTGGCGATGTGTACTGCCGTCCTCCACACCGTCATCAGCCTCATCGTCGTCCACGTCGTAGTCGCCTTCCTGACTCATGACCTGTTCCTTGTCATCCCGATCGTTCTGGCTCAGCTCGCTGCCCGGGGCTTGGTCTCCCGGGCCCCTATAGTAAGAGCCGTTGGGCTCACTCGTTTTGGGATACGCATAGTGGTCTGCCCCGTGAGCGTGTCCATTTGTGTAGCTCGAGAACTTGGAGACTGGGTCTGGGCCAAAGGAGGTGGACGTTGAAGACGCGTTGCGCTGTGGGCTGAGATGCAACATGCTGGTCGAGGTGGTCTCCCGGTTGTGGTTCTCTTCCTTGATGCTTCGTGACGGGGCGGCGCCGTGTCCCAGACCGGCTGTCAACCTGCCACCGTTCTGCTCACTGTGGTCTCTGGAGTCTGTATAAGCGCGGGGGTACGCGTCATTATCACCCTGAGCTGGATAAGAATATTGGCCTTGCCAATCCGGCTCCACTGGTAGCGGCAGACTCTGTTTTTCCGACGACATGCGTGTGCTTGTCGACTGGAGAAGTGTCCTGCTGCTGTGGTTGGTGAAAGACCAGTGGCTTTGCTCCGGTATATCGCGAGGCCTCGTGATAAGCATCGAGTCACTTATGTGAAGTTTCCAGGAATCCAAGAGAGCAGTTTGGGAAATGCTCAGCCTTGACAAAGACTAGTGGGCAGAGCTGCGCACAATGTTTGCCAAAGATGTCAACCCAACTGTCGGCGGGAGCAGACAAGAACACACGACTCTTTCGGAAGACTCCGCGTCGGAAGAGAAGGAGAGCGAGTGACGGTGATGCCGTAGAGGGCGCTTGCTAACTGAGATACCTGGCTGGAAACCTGTACGCAATCTGGCGTCGCGGTACCAGATCAAGCACAGAAGTTCGTCGTTATTGCCGAAGAGGTGACGAACAAGAATTTAAACGTGAAAAGAGCAAAGTAACGGATAGTGACGGGAGGGGGGGGGAAGAGGGAAGGGATGTTAATATATTAAATTCGAGACAAGGTGAGTGTGTTGACCAACGGGATGCAAATGAAGGGGAGTGTTGATGGAGACAAGCTTTGTCGAACGCCGTCTCGCTGGCTTGTTTATAAGACTGACAGCAGTTGCGGAAAAGAAGGCGGGTTGAGAACAAGCTGGTATGGTATAGCCCATGAGCAAGGGCCAGGATGCTGCAGCATAAATCCACGAAGAAAAGGCCATTCCGAAGGGGGGGCGTGGATGTAATGATCAGCCCTACTCGACAAGAGACAAACGTCGATATTCGGCTGGACACTGGTGTGGATCTGAGAACAAAGCTAGTCAGTGCTTGCCGGTGATGAGCAGTCGCCTAGCCTCTCAAGTCCTGCGTGTTTTAGGAAAGAAGCTAGTACTTAGTCGACTGTCAATCAGGGGATTGATCAGGCCGCTCCCACTGCAAGATCGAGTCAGCCTCCGCTCGAGAGGATGGACCTGGGCTCAAGCCTCTGAGATGGGCATTGGGTGTAGCGGTGGGTTGAGTCGTAGGGGTGAGCGCGACCAACCCTCTAGGCGTCACCGAATGTAACTGATAGAAGAGGCACGTTGGCATTCTTTCCTTTTTCCGAATCGAGCAGAGGGGAGTGAGCCCCTTGCGGCTCTAGCATCAGAAGCGCATGGTCCGTTGTTGCCATGTTGTGGCTTCTCAGCTGGTGACTGCTGGAACCCTCACAATGAAGCTCCTTGTCACGCTTCATTCTGGTGGTTTCGGGCCTTGGCTTGGTGACTTGATCTTCTCTGCTTGTTGGCCAGCCTTGTTTTCATGAGCTGCCGCCACATTATATCGCCGCAGAAGAAAACCTGCGGGACCACGGGTCACTCCTTTCTCTGTCGAAGGGCTCTGACTGTTGAGCCATGTCCCATTCCGCATCGCAAATGCTGGCCTGCGCTTACATGTGGCACAATATGGATCATGTAAACACACCGTCCTGCATTTGGCTGCGCACAGCTGCACGACAAGGCTACTGTGTTGGGAAAATTAGACGTGTGCCACAAACGCATGAAGAACTGCTCAACGTGCTCTTCTAGTGCGGCGCAGAAACTTATCCGCACATGCATTTATGAGCAAAGAGAGTCCCTCGGTCCTGTTTCTACAGGAAACGTCGGCGATTCCCGTACACAGTATTCAAGGTGGAACGAGACGCGCCGCTCATCGTTGTCATCTTTGTCATTGTCGACGTTCAGGACAGACACCATGAGTAAGCTGCCAATCAACAAGGAAAGGCAAAGTCATATCCTACACGCCTGTCCGTCCACCAGAACACAACGGCCCATCACGGGCCTCGAGCGGCCACATGGCCACAGCGAGCCGGGTGAGAGGAGGAGCCAACGTGGCCCATCGGCAGAGGAACAAAGTGCCTCTGAGGGCGTGCGGTGGCAAGGGACGACTTCGCGACCGGCCATTGGCTCGCTAGTAAGTAGTCGTACTCGGTCCACGGCTAGAGGCATCATAACGCTTCCCGGTCCACGAAACGACAGCCAATGACGACGGCAATGGGCCTTGTCGAAAAGCATCATGAAACCTCGCTTTGGACCTGGTCGACGTGCGCGTGTACGTGCGTGTGTCCCGAGCAGAGTCCCCGTCAAAATTGAAGGGAGACATCAGGGCAGTACATGATGATATGGCGCTATGAGCCAAGTAGTGTGGACCGACTGCCCCCATGCACCACGCTCGTTTGGCCCTCGGTGGGGTTGTTGTGTCTTTTCGCTTGAGTTCACAACGAGATCGAGACAGCAATGCGCACGTACTCCATCCCGTCAGCACCCGGATAGGCATCTGGCGGACAGACGTGGACTTCAAGCTGCCAAGCCTGTCGACATAAAGGCGCAGGCGACAGGCGACAGGCGGCAACGTCCGAGACCGACCAGGGAATTCAAATGTGTCTGTTCGTCCATTTTGTTATGACACCCGCCGTCAACAATCAGGTCGCCGTATCAAATTGCGACAACTTGTGTCACTGGAAATTGCACTCCCATCTGCCTCGTGTCACGTACCACGCGTGTCTGACCTCAGGGGACAGTTTACGCGGCATTTTGGCAGCACGCTGATAACTCGTTGGAAGCGGGCAAATGCGACGGCATGAATGATAGCTTAGCCCATGGGAAACCACCGTCCATCAACCTGATCAGCTGGCTCTTGCCCGTTGAAGTGAATGAAAAAGACGGTACAACAGCCAGTGCAGTCAACCGAGTGCAGCAGCAGCGGCAGCTGTCGTTGCAAGAAACGCGAGTAATGCTTCGGAGCCATGAGACGGACATCTCATGATGCGAGGCCTATGATTCGTTCTTAGTCAAGCCCTCCGTCAGCATTGCGGATGGCAGTGGCCGCATTCCGCATTCCGCATTGCATTAAGGAAGGCGACAAGTCATGGATCAACGGCGTCGAGCAGTCCAGGCGCGAAACGTCGTCCATCGTCCCCCAACCCCGACATTGTAGACTGATGTTGAAGTTGTCCACAGAGATCCGAGTTTGAAAATGACCGCAGCCACTTAGTCACTGATCGAGTCGCTAAGTGTGCCCGAGATCTTCTCCTTCGGCCGACAGGGTGTTTTGCCTTTAACGGCCAGGTCCCACATTGTCCGTGTCGATTCCCACCGGTCACGCGACAAAAGCGTGTGTCAGGTCACCATCTTCAGCCAGCCTCGCCGTGCTGCTTTCGAGTTTCATGAGAGGCCAGGCGCTGGCGTTCCAACATGTGTCGGCCCTTATGACGTACCAACTTTCTACCTCCAGCGAAAGAGCCACCGGGCCAAGCGGTACTGCCGTACTGGCAGGCACATAGAGTGAGAGCCTGGGCAAGACGTCACCCTCAGAAACATGTCAGAGACACTAGCCCGAGCCAAACGCTCCCAGGGGCTTCTGGCCCTGTACCCGTACTGGTCCGGCCGGAGCACACTTTCGGTCGTTGAGAAAGTGGACATCGGGCTGTGTTTCAACTGGTCTCTCGTCACCAGTAGCACAACTGTATTCAGCCACGAATGGCTGATGGTGAAGAAACCCCGACGTGAAGGCCGTCGCACGCAATTGCCTGCGCCACTTCGTTACCAAGTACCAAAAGCACATTGACGCGAGCCGAGTCCTGTTTTAGAGCGCGTTATAGCACGGACTACTTGCATAAGGCAAGTCGTGGAGTTCTCATATTAGGGATGGAGAGATCCACCGGCGAACTCGCTAAGCGGGTCAAGTTCAACCGAAGCCAAGCCAGGCCGCGCAATTGTTCTCTGATCGTCGCTACACTGCTGCAGTTTGATACCAATTCGTGTTTGATGGAACACATGAGGAGCACCCCGAGGGAAGCAAAGGGACCAACTTCCCCAAAGATCTGCGAACGAATGTTTCCGGAGAAAAGGCTAGAGATGAAGGATATGAGCCAGGGTGGCACATACCTTGCCATGGCATCCTCGAGCAAATGTGTACTCTGTAGGAAGTAAGAAGGTGAGTAATTCGCGGAGGGCGGCAGTTGTCCCGGCGAAGCTGCCGCAGCCATAGTCCCATCCGGTGAGCTCATGAGCGTTGCGTATCATGACATGGCCATGCAAATAAGCAAGTGCACAAATCGCACTCAGCAATTCCATCTTATTACTGCCAGTAATATCGTCCCATATCCCGGCCAAGCTTGGCCTCGACTGACAGCAGGCTATTAATCGCGGACCGCTTTTGCCACGGATCAAAGTGACTTGTAGTACGGAGTACATATTGCAATTTTGTGCAGGAAAGCAGGGAACACGTACGCATATATGGACCCCGGAACCTGTGCCCCGTGCAATATTTTGAATAGGTGGCATAATTTGGCGAGTTCGCAGCTATACTCGACTTCCGCCTAGTCGGCCGGACCCAAACACTTCAGGCCACGGTGGCGCGAACTGCAAATGGATCGAAGCGCCTGCTAGCCCTCAACGGGGTGCCGATTGCAATACGACCCGGCCGCCACTCTCTTGATGAATTCGAGGTATAGGCAGTCTCTTGAGAGCTCCCCACTTCTCCAGAAACGATCTGCCGCAAGCGCCTTTTCTTCAGCAGGACATTTAGTCGCGGGGTGCTCCTCCATTGCTGGAAGGAGGAGACGGAGCTCAACGCAGATTGCAAGGTGTTAGCAGCGAAGTCTCCCGCGAAGGTTGAAATAATGCTCCTTCCTGTGAGGCAAGAGGAGATAGCCCGGCACATCACCATCCCGGGGCGACGCAGCGAGTAATATCCGGCTTCGCCCACCAGGCTTTTGGTGCAGATTCGCCCAGGGCCCTGGCAAAACGCTGTCTGCTGTCCGCCAAGACTGCAATTGAGGTCCGTGGACGGGCGAAACTTCGCCCGAAGCTCAATGTCCATTCACTTGCGGCCAGTCAAGCTGATGACCGGCACGATGTTGGCCAGAAAGCCAAGACGCGGACGGAGCTCATCTGAGGCACAACTGGCGCTTGTTTGGCCTCGGCGAAGTAGACGTCTGGGTGCGTACGTGTGCGTGCGATGCCATAACACGGGGAGCAGGCGAGGCGAGGCGTAGTCACAACGGAGACGCAGGGTTGAGAGACCCCATTCTCATGGATGGCCTCGGACAGGTTCAGGGATCCGGGCGTTAGGTCGAAAGCATGAGGGGACGAGGAGGGGTTTTGGGGCGCAATATCAGCCGACCCCATTCGCCGTGGTTTATCTTTCCCCGATTGATCGCCAGCTTGTTGTCATGCCGCGCTGAGTGAACTGAATTGCCAAGCGGTCATCTTGCATGAATTTGCCAAAGGCTAGAATGCAGCAGAAGGATACCATACATTCAAATGATTGATCGGGCTGAGATGGGGTTCTTGCTTTCAAGATCAATTAATGTATTACCGAAAACTGCCTCCTGACGCTGACGGGGTGCAACTGCTTGATTCAATTTTCCAACCTGCCAAGAACGGCTCTGACAGAGGGCAGGAGCACCGGACCAATCGACGGCGTTTTGGCTCGACACTATGAATCAGGAGCCCCTCACCTGAAATGACATCACCCACTCGTGCACCAATCAAGTACGTTTTTTCAGATCTCTTCGAATGATCATCGCACGCTTTCAGAACCTCGTATCATCCGTCTTTGCTAAGTACGTTCGGTCTCTCATCGCCGACGCACTCTCGAGGGGCCCGACAGTCCAACGGCGATGCTGCAATGCTGCAAACTTCGTCCAACCCCGACGGACGGATGATATGCAAGCCAGGTGCGACGCTCATGAGCAGTCTCGCGCCATGCTCGCTTTGAAGTCGACATTCGGACATGTTGAGCGAATCATGAAGACAGCCGTCGACATGAGGAGCACGTAGTATAGTGCTGACCATGAACTGGTTCGGTTAGTGCAGAATCTGCTCTTCTATCAAGGCTGCAGAAATCATCGACGAATCGCGTGCAGGCACCAATAGGAGTGGCCGACCGAGACGGCTGGAAGAGCCATCCATGGATGAGCCAGCAAATTTTCCCGGCGACTGCAAATCACGAAAGAGGTTTAACGTTGGCTTCACGCACGTACGCGCTATCCGCACCTGGTTGGCCGTGGAACGCTAATAAAAAGAGTGCGGTGTCGAGCCTCGAAAAGTAAGAGGGTTTGAACTAACTGCAGGATGCGCTAAGGCTCCAAGGTTGGTCACGCGTTCCTCGGCTGATTTCTCTCCTCAAAGCACAGGACAGGACAAGAGATGGCGATAAGTGGAATGAGCTGTGATATTGAATGATGAATACGACGAACTGGAACATTATCGAGTCTATGAGCGAGGGACATGGGCTGCTAGCCGAGGTCTCTCGAAGCGAGAAGAAGGCCTCTCTGCTTCATCCTAGTCCGACGACCATAGCTCTGGGGCCTCAAGAGGGGCAGACTAGTCTTCAGGTCTACGGAGGTCGACCTGCGACCTGAAAGGTGTTTTTAGTTGGCTGCACAGATCGAATAACATTCGTCAAGAGGCGACACGACAGAGGAAACAAAAGGCATCGCCAGATCCAAGGCAAGCAACGAAGTCGGTGGCCCTTGCAACTGCCACATGCGTGCGGCTGCATGATCAACCTGTATGGGGGCTGACACTTTCACAATAAGCTCGTATACGGTCCTCGAAATCCTGCCCTATCATGAAGGTCACGTCGTAGGCGTATTGCCAGCAGGGTGCTCAAAACGAGATGAACGATGTGTAAACCGTACGGTCAGTTTTCTTTTTCTTTTAAGACTAAATTAAGAGGCTGCGCTCCGCGTCTTTCCAGCCACGTGTCGAACTTTCTCTTCAACGTCAACGACAACTGTACAGTTCAGCGATGCAGGAACGTGTGTGTATGTGCGCGGCAGGTGTTTGTGTAAACGTCTCGGTCTGCCTGCACACGTCCAGTCTGTGCCGCAAGGAAGAGGAGCAAATAGAGTCTTGTTATCTGATGGGCCTCACACGTGGTCAAGCCGTTGGAAAAAGGGGGGGAAAGAAGCGTCCGAGCAGATTGGCCACACATATCGTACGTTTTGACGAACTGACCGGCCTACTAACTAACTTGTTCTACTCCAGCACTAGAGCCGCAGCACGGCTGTCGAAGCCTCGTGGCAAACAAAGGCATCCGCTGCCACGGCGAACGCCACGCTCTCAACGGTCTCGTTCAATGCGTGATACTAGCTTTTCTCACGCCGCACCAGCTAGCAAGCGCAAGAGTCCGGGGGTGGGGTGCCTAGGGCTACTTTCTACGACACTAGTTGAGCGGGAAGGCGTTGACTCGGCTTCCTTCCTAAAGTTGTGCAAAGCTTGCGAATCCCCCGCCAGCTAAACGCGCGAAACTGCCTAGCTGACTCAAGAAAATCATGTCAGATTCGGATGTCGGTGACTGGGGCGTTCAGGCTGTGAGGGTACGCATCATCAACCTTCTAGAACCGGGCGACAGACAGCCAACTCACTGCTTGAATTTAGTGGAATCGACCAAGCGAACGCCGCGTGGCCAGAGTCCCAACGGTTCGCCATGATTGCAACCTGGTGGTGTCTTGCCT
>JARJRV010000268.1:0-20380 GCA_030783925.1 Aschersonia sp. MBC 735 | reverse complement strand
GAAAAGAGGCCAGGGAAGGTGAGGTATGACTTGCACTGTCTGCCCCGACGGTCAGCATGCAGCAGAGCAGCAGCTGGCAGGGGGCGCAGTGGGGGGGGGGGGGACCAAGGCTGTAGGAGGGCAGCGGCAGGCTGGGTGGGCGGCAAGCGAGCAAGTGCTTTCGAGATGGTGGCTGCCGGTTGGCTGCGGGGTGGCTGCGGTGGGAAGTAGAAGCTCCAACAACACGGTGCGGCGTGGCAGGACAGGGGTCAGAGTCCAGGACCGGGCTTACAACACGGCCGGAGCGAGATATTGACACGCTTTCTTGGTGGAGATGCGACGCATGCAAGACTTGAGGTGTGGGCGGTGGAGAAATCGATATGGCCTGGATCCCTCTCTCACTGGTGATGTGAGATGAATTTCGCCGCGGACTCTCGTCGGTTGATGAAAAGGCGAGACGTGGTGACCAACCGGACTCGTCGAACAAGCTGCAATATTATCAAAAATCCATCGACGGGCAACCATCATGCCCCTTCGGCTTTTGGTCATGTGGGGCAGCGAGGATACGTTGACGGGGCTTTCAATCTTGGGCCGCGAGGCAAAATGGACGTTCGAGCACAGTCAGAAGAGCGTCAGGCCCCTGGAACACGCATCAATATGTGGGTTCAACGGAGGAGCGAGAAAATGCCCAGCATATACAGTCCGATCAGATGATGATGATGATGATGGTCTGAAGCTAGGCATTTTGGCGTGATGACGGGAGGCATGTCAGGCTGCATCTGCGTTGTTGGGCCGCAGTGCTGCCTGCATCTCGTTTCACACGCAGTGAAGGGGCAGAGAAATTTGTGGCCCTGACGCCGCCCATCTTCAGTCTCCCCTCGTTTGGCTCCGATCCCCTGTCCAAGCGCTTCAATTGTCGACTGGGGGGGGGGGGCACCTCAGTGGATCCTACGATTGCTTCCTGTGTTGCTTCCTTGACTTTCTCGTTGTTGGTTGGTCTGACTATGGTGCTAGACGACACTGGCTTTGGGCACGGCGTGTCCAAAGATGCTTTCGACTGTACGACGACTATCGTCAGTTGGCTGGCAATTTTGCATCAGATGTCGTGGAACAGCCCTCTCGACATAGGCTGGTCGCCACCCAGCAGCAGGTGGTGACGCGGGGGCGATTTCCATGCAGCTCGACTCTGCCCAAGGCCACTGCAGATCCCCTCGCATAGTATTGCCATGCGCCCAGCCGGCCGCGACTCCAACAAGCGCGCCCGCGCACTGAGCAGTGTTGAGGAGGAGGTGTGATGATACGGACAAGCGTAAGGGCAGATGCCATCGTGTGCGCGTGATCAGGAGGATGCGGTGGCGAGAGCGTGGCCACGAGAGAGCGTGGTGCCAAATGCGCTCATCCCATCCAGTGGCATCCACCGTCCCATCCCATCCCATCCTCAATCCTTCCACCCTTCCAGGCCTTCCTCTCGTGGCCCCCCGTCACCGCTTGTGCGGAAGCCCCGTCTCGGGCCGCCGTTGGGTATCAACGCCTTCCCACCAACAAAAAACAACCGACCAATTGCAGCCCAATACTTTCTGACTTCTTATCGGTCCACAAACATCACAATCTGCTGGCCCGTCGATCCTTGGTTGCGTACCGTGAAAAGGTCCGAGGTACACCCTCGTCGACTGCCTCCACCAGACGTCATATTCCCAGTCGGTCAAGCTGAAAGTCCCATCATCACTTTGCTTGTGAGATCCAGGAGCCCTGCAGATCTGCCATTGTACCACGCCTTGCACAACAGATTTTTCCCAGACGTGGACATCCTTGACCTGAAGAACTGGTCGATGTCACGTCAATTGCGATGCGCTCGTAAACTCTGCCGTGTCTCTTCCGCATCACTTTTGCGATTTGGGACAAGAAATTGCCCTTGCGCTCAATTTTTTTGTCCTGTCGCGGGGCCTCGTCCGCATGAGATGCGTGTTTGCCTTCATGCCCAATGCCTGATATTGCTGCATGAAGACTCCATTATGCCGCGCATCCCCGATCAGCAGCACACAACATCTGTCGGCTTGGCGTTCGCCTTCACAAGTCAACCAAAGTCGAGCTTCGTCTGACCCTGCTCCATTTTACCGTCTCGGTGACGCTTCGACGTCGCGCTCGGTCCTTTCGAACTTGAGGTGCGCGTGTCATCTGCCTTTGAAGTATATGCGTGCTTCGCGCGTTCCTCGTCATCAAGGTCCTTCGCCAGATGCCAGTCCTGATGGCTTTGAAACGCTTCGGCGTCATCCAACGCAATCATGCATCGAGAGCAGAGAAATGGAGCGGCGGACCCTTGATGCCGCTTGCCTTGTGCTGCTTGTGTATCGTATAGGCCTGCTCCTCCGGATGTGGACTGAGCTCGGCTTAGGTCAGTTCTTGTCGCGCCCGCATCGGCTTTCCGATCTGTCCCATCTGAGTGCTGCATACTGCTCGCCCCTTCCTGGGCGAAGAATCGCCGTATGCCGCCTTTTTCGACTCGTGGCCTCTTGTGCTTTTGCTCGTCGTCTCCTTCTGCTCCGACAGTCTCTGACGAGCTTTGTCGGCTAAAAGTGACGCCATCATCCTTGACAAGAAAAGCACCAATGCCCATGTTTCCTTTGACACCTTCTTCAAATCCGGCGACACTGAGACTCAGATTTGCGCAAGGCCAGACCTTCCCTTCTGCGACTATCTGAGCGAATAGCCCTTTGGCGGCATCAAAGAGAAAATCCTCGTCGATGACCTTGCCTAGTGGGATAGGACCTTGTCGGCTGCGCATCTGCCCAGCGTGTCTGTGATACAAGTTCAGTGAGCGTGGCCGGCGTTTGTTATCCAGGACACCTTCCTCGACCAGTCGGGAGAAAATATCACCGGCGAAGATGCGCAGCCACTTCAAGGCCTGCTGTTCCGTGTTGATGCTGGGTCGGAATGATTTGGCCGACAGCATCGACTTGATCTGTGTTCGAGAGTTGACCTCGCTGGTGTCGATGCCTCGTATAGTGTTGTGAAGCCATGATGCCGTCTCGTTTCCCAATGCAGTCTTCATCCGGTCCAGCGACACATCCAGGAGCTCCTTCACGCTCTCCATATGGAAAGCCGATACTACCTGATCGCCAAGTTTCCCGCCCAAATTCCGAATCTTGGTCACCTTGAAGCCGGACAGGAACGACTGCACGGCACGACTTCGCACCACAGTCTGGCTGTTGGGCTTTTTGAAGCCAGAGCCCAACTTACTGACCATTTTGTTGTTCGCAATCCCAGCGGAACATGTGTATCCTAGAGTTTCACGGATATTGGCGCGTACATTGCGGACAATCTCTGATCCTATCAAAATGGCCACGTCATCCCAGTCCGGATCCCGGCTCTCCTGATCCTCATCCAGGTCGACCAATGCATCAGCCCGCCAATCAAGAGCCGCGACAGACGGCAAAGGAAGCTGTTCTGTTAGGTCATCGTAAGGAGGTGGGTTGGAAAGCTCAGGAAAGCGCTCGAGTAATACTGCGTGAACATGAGCGGACAGGTCGAGGAAAACCTCATCAATGCTAGCTTTCTCCACCCTTTGAAGGTCCTTGGGCAGCGTTTCTTTGATGAGAGCAAGGATCTTTCTCGACTCCATCCGGTAGGGGTCGAGCGATACCTTATCTGTGGCAATGTTGGCAGCAGCATCGCTGCGGTAAGCCCATTTATCATCGCCTTCTCGCCAAGTGGCAACATGTTGAGCAATAAGATCAGGACATAATTTTTTGGCCTCAGTCACGTCGCAGTGTCGGTTGATGCCAAAGCCGCGAGCAGGATAGTTGATCGCGATGAGACCTTGCCTGGTTCCCCGTCGTCAATATGTCAGATGCATGACACGCACAAGTCTCAGTCGCTTCAGGCGCCCTCACCATTGTTGAACAGCAAGAGGCGCTTCATCGGGCAGCCCGAGGCGCACCATCTCGCACTGGGCATAAAATGCATCTAGATCCACATGGGCGATGACGCGAAGGGGATTGGACGTGTTGTATGAGACAAGCTGGCTGAGCTGGCGGTAGGTGAAGCGTGAGCGCCGAGATGTGCCAGATCCCGAGGGTGACGACAGTCCCGGCGGGGGCGACGAAGCCATTGTTGTACAAGAAAGGGTGAGAACAAGCTTAACGCATCCGAGGCATCGAACCTCGATTGGACGCGTCCCACATCATTGGCTCGAGCAAGACACGCGAAGGGGATTCACGCGTGAACTTGATGAGAGGATTTATGACGGTGGGGATCGCGACTAGTCACAGGAAGGAACGAGCGACGTTGCCATGTCCCCACAACCCGGGGTTTTGGTTTTGGCCGTCATGGGCGCCACAAGAGTACGTACAAAAAGTACATACACGTTGCGCATCAAATTGTAGGTCTGTAAATTATGAAGGCGCATTTGTCGAAAGCTGGGATTCGATGCCTTATAAATGTCACTGTTGAAACCATAGATCAACCAATCGGTAGCGAGCGCTGAGTGATCAAGATCAATCTCAACTTACAGAATCAAACGCCAGTCGCCAGATGTCGCGGAAGTCTTCACGCCAAAGTCAGGCCGCCTTCTCTTGATGGAAAGACAATCCTGTCCTTCCGCCTCATGTAAAGTTTCAGGTATTCAAGCTGAGACATGACGGCAACAATCGATTCTTTCCAGGTCGACCGGACTCTGCACCATGCGACTATGACCTCGGTCAGCCCCCCCTTTCGCTATGTGGAAAGTATGCTTCGAACGGCCGCATAGGACGAGCCTCGTCGACCGAACCTCGCGAAGGGCACAACAATAATAGATTCTCGCCCATAACTCTGCAGTTAGGTACGTTGGAGTGTCTCATTCCGTGGCTTATGGGCTCAAACAGTATCAAAGTCAAAACATTTGTCCTACCTCCGAGTCCCCCTTTTCACATGAGTCTGCCTCTTTGTTCCATCGACGCATGCCAGCTTCTTCCATCCTATTTTCATTCAGAAAGCCCTCACTTAATAGCATTCGTATAAAATGTTCAAGATACCAATCAAGTGGACGCAGCAGACATTGGTATCAATTGTGAAAGACGAAGGGCTCTAGTACGAATGCGGCGCGAAGGTAAGTTTTGCAACAAGAAGATGCGCAGGTCTCTTTCATCTTTCAAGCGTCATGGCAATGCTGGCGGCTAGTGTTCATTTTCTTCTGCTAGACAGTCTCGCAACCCAATAAGTGAATAGATTTGCTGAAAGTTGTTCAGAGCTGTTACTCCGAACTGATTCTGCGGACTCTGTTCGTTGCCGCCAACCCACAGTGTCCGCCCTGAATGTGTCAGACCATGGCATCCATGTATCATACATCTCTACGATGACCATCATGCTTCGGCATTACGGCGAATCGACACTTCAATAAAAGCCCAGTGTAAGAGCTTGCTCGCACCGTTCCGTTCATACCTCCAGGAAAACGGATCACACCAAAATCCGGCCAGTCAACCATTACTGCGTCCGTTAAGACGGGCCATCATCAGCTATCCGGACGAGCTACACTATGCATTTTGACCTCTCGTTCTGCTTATGATCCTGCATATCAGGAAGGCGGGATTGGCAGCGCGAAAGATATCCGAGGGCCCGAGGGAAGTGAGCGAGTGTTTAGTAACCAAAGGTCTTGGGAAGTGCTGCCAGTATACTATAACTCATCGAAGCACAAAACATTTTTTTTTGGCCCGACGTCTCTCAAGCTGATTGACAAAGACTGACAGTTTTCCAGACCATCTCAAACCATACTCTTGGTCGGACGGATTATTAGAGGAGGGCGAACAACCGCATTGGCTCCACGGAGATTGTAGTTCTATCAGACGCTTCTCACGGCGGCGAACCATCGTGGCGAAGAGTCACCGATGATGCCTCTACACTAACGTTGTCCACGAATGATGTCAAATCTGAATTCGCGCAGCCATCAAAGATGTGCTGTAGGCTGTAAGCAGCCAGTCAATGCAGCACAACGAATCGAGCGAAAGTTTTTGTATGTTCTGAGCCAGCTTGCTCCTCCGTAGGACTCATCATTGATCCCTTTTGAAAGTGATAGCCACTCCCAAGCTGCGGCTACCTGTGATATGAAGAGCTCCGAAGTTTCTTTGCTTTGTCGGATGATCTGTCGACTTGTCTTTCGACACACAGAGGTCAAGCAAGTTGATGTAAGTCCCCCAAGGGCAAAAAGTCCTTGTTGGTAGCCGATTCATCTCGAGCCTCTAAAGGCCGGAGATGATGCCACAGCATTGCTGCTCGATGGCGATGCCACAGAGCGTGCAAGCAAGTGGGTGTATGAATAGAGACTATGAGACTAAGTGACTCATCGTCGGGCAAGACAGTTCTGACTTGGAACGAATTGCGCACCGCAATGCGCGCGCTATTCAAAGAACAAGAACGATTGCCCCTTGGGCAGGAACTCGTTTCCTTTGCTTGCATTGACATCCTTGTGCTGAGTCGTCCACTACAGAGGCATATTGGCTCTAGAGACTGTCAAGAGTATGCGAATCGTTGCGCAATTGTGACCTGGTGCCCTCGTCGCACGTTGCATGGCCTGATTTCCAGCTCTTTGACAATAGAGATAAGGTCTCGCATGCGCGCGATTGACACGTGCAGACCGTGACTACTCAAGACTGCCCCTGGAAGGCAATTTGTCTGACACGACAATTGGCTGTGGCGCCTGGACAGGAGGGCTGAACGGCCAAGCCACATCTGATTCGGTCAAGGTGCGAAACTCGATTCGCTGGTTGCAATCAAGCAACATAAACGCCGACAGCCGACAGCGGATAGCAAACGTGAAACTAGACCACTCACAAATCGGGCCTTACCTCTCAGGAACTCTGTACGGAGTACCTTGCCATACTATTTGTGAGTTCAAATGGCAGTCGATCGCCTCGATGCAGAACATCTGAATGCCAGTGATTCCTGCACGTATCGAAGGCCAGTAAAGGGGTGGCCGTTTGCTCTTGTTCAAACAACGAGGAGGCGAACCCGGCTGTCGATCAATGTATTGGGGGCTTCGAGGCGAATTAGCCAGTTGAGAAGCTAAGCGCGTCGACCTCCGATTAGATGCGCAGCCAAAGTGCTTTTGCGCTGGCTGGGCCAGCATGCACAGACCTTTATAGTGTCTGATGTGGCCCTCAGAAATTGATGATACTGCCATCCGAAGCGGAGCTGAAAGAGACCTGGCGGGATGCGACGTTAAGAAAGGGACAGTGTGGGGAGGTTGGGCACGATGGTGTGCTGCCGATCCCATCTCCCAACTAGAAGCGCGGTATGCACACCAGTTTGTTTGATTCCCCTCCCCCTTCCCGGCTCTCTAGATTCCCACTGCACAAAGATATGTGGCTGCCCTTTTGCATACTCACTCTCACATTCTCCTTTTGACGGCAATTTTGCGGTGCTTGTGATGTGTTGCCCGGCTTTGTGTGTGGGAGTCTGAGCGTGCTGCCCTGGCACGATGTACTTTGGGTGGCGAGTCAAAACTTGGGAAAAGGAAAGGCACTCCAGTGCACGATGGTTTGCCGCGAGGGCAATTTCCTAGCAAACGTTGCTGCAAATAGATGCTGAAGTTTCAATTAGCTATTGTCCAACATATCGCAAGAATGGAGGCGGCATTCACAGCCCCGAGGCGGCTTCAGTACGTTGTTTCACCAGAAGTGCCGATTCCGACGTTCATTTTGAGAAGGAAGGGGGAGTGGGGTGGGGGGCCTTACGCAGGAATCCGCTGAAAGGCTCTCTGTTTTTGGCTGAGATGGGAACCACACCGCCACTCTCCAAAGCGGCCATGCGATGTTCCTCCGTCGGGGGAAGCACAGACACCGCACATGTGCAGTGTAAAGCAGTACCGGGGAACAATCGTTTTCGCCTTTGAGAGGATTAGGATTAGGACCGCGAATGCGTAGACAATCCTCCTCCGGGCTCATCTCGGCCCACGATGTCTGCCGATTTTGGTGCAAGTGTGATCGACGCATGAAATTTGAGCGTTGGATCATCTTTTAAAGCTCTCCGCGTCTCGTTGCCTAGCGTTGACGTGTTGGGCAACTCCACTTTGCCTGTATGGACAATCTAGCTGATTGAAACGCGATGAGATGCAACTTTCTCGAGATGAATGACTGTTCCGCAATTTGTTGAGCCAAAGTCCGGCATCTGGCACCTTTGACACCTGGCCATCGGCACCCTGGCATCTGGCTTCGGTGCGGGCAGGTGCATCTGCCAGCTTCTTGCGTCGCCTGTCCATGCTCGGACGAGCGCCCCTCTCTCTGTCTCTGGTGCTGGCGCCGGCGCCGAGACGGCTCTGAGACCTTGCGGAGTCACAGCCGCTCGGCTAACTTTCAATGTGAAAGAGGGGCGGCGAAGAAGGCGACGGCCGGTTTCTCCAGCAAAACGGATCGAACGACAGCCACAGTTCTGGTCAGCAACACGCCTTGTTAGACTTTTGGCACGAACGAACAGAGCGTTTGCGCTGGAAATGACGGCTGCAACTCCCGCAAGGCGTCGCCACAAAGACCTTTTGCTTCATTAAGGAATGTATCAAGGCGGGTGGGTACTATCGGCGATCGATGGCCAGACCAGATGTCGCAGCACTACACCGCTGCGCCAAAAGGGAATTCCACTCTTGAGGGTGGCTTGTACTGGTACATATGTATATGTTGCGACACCAGACCAGACCATACCTCGTCTGTGAGGATGGTGCATCAGCAAACCGCAGCACTTTGGACGTGTGAAGCTGAAGCGGAAGCGGGGTCACTTAACACTGGGTCACTATTATCACTCTGCCCACGGACCGCGAGCCAAGCTGCACGCGTGATTCCACAACGTCTTTCAGAAAGACAGGCGCGCTTCCCCACCCGCCGCCTCCCACCCAGGCAGATACCAGACATCTTGCAGAAAATGAGGGTGCATCTCCGTCCCGTGTCAGCCGACAAGTGCCTCTTTCCGTTCAGGGGTCCTTTGGAGCTTTTCGGGGTGCCCAACTCCCAATCGCCAAGGCCAGATCGGAAACCGCCAGCTTCACCCACACTTGTTTGCTCTGCATCCCTGTCGTCAACGGTCTTTGCGTTCGTCGTGGCTGACCAGCCACCCGCGCATGTGCATACAAGCAGTCGTCGTGCACAGGCACAATTCACACAGACCCTGTGAGCTCCCGGCCAGATGCGAGATGCTCGGCAGCTTGCACATGCGTCGTGCCCAGATTATTCATGTGGCTGGCTCAGTGAGATCGTGGGCCCGTGCCAGCGAGACCTGCTCATGTCCGCCTTTGTCAGGGTTCGACACAAACCATCCCGCAGTGCGTCGATGCGACGTAGGGAAGTGCGTGCCGGGCGATATAATTCCACACCGTTCCTGTCTCATCGTTGCTTGCTTGCCGTCTGTCCCTTGTCTGTCCCCGTCCGTCCGCCCCCGTCTCTTGCAAACACCAGATTTGGTGACGCCAAATCGATCTGCCCTCAGGAACTGGTTGGCATCCGACACACATCCTCCTGCCGCACGATCCTGGCACAGTCTGCTTTTTACAGACGAACCGGACCCCCATTGTTTGATGTGAAAGGCCGTCTCTTCTGTTGGCAGATAGATCGCTTGATCCAAGCATCTGCTTCCGCTTTCTCCTTGTCGAAAATACCTCATACTCATTGAGTTGTCCTGATCCGAAGCTTCTGCTTGACTTTCAAACTTGACGATTCATCACACTGGAAAGACTACCCGGCTCTCTTCACGGCCCCCTCAATGATGTGCGCAGAGTGACGCCGACCTTCACAGCCCAGCTCGTTTGCATACTCCACGCCGACGTTCATTGTCCAAGTTTTTTTTTGGTCTCAACTACGTCGACAAGTAATGGGATTCGCAATTGTCGGCGCTCCAATATTCTTTCGAATTCTGCACTCGTGCAAGTAAATCAGACAGGCAGGCAGCCTGCACAATCAGCGCTGTTCATCGCCGGCAAACCAGTTCGCCGACGCCCTCATCAGCAACGCCAGACAGAGCACACAGACGAACAAGGCCACGATCCGGTGGACATGCACGTTTCCAACCATGGCTGAACTCGAGAGCACCCACCTGCAGGCCATCAGTGCCATAGAAAGGGCTTGTTCCGTCCTGTCACTGTTGGGCTGTCTCTTCATCATCATCACCTTTTGTTGTTCGCGATCTTTCCACAAAAAGCCCATCAATCGGCTCGTTTTCTACGCATCCTTTGGCAACATGATGACCAATGTCGGCACTTTGATCGCGGGATCAGCTCTCAGCCGATTGGACTCATTCGCTTGCCAGTTTCAGGCTTGCCTAATTCAACTGTACGTGTGAGACGGCGACTCCATGAGTGATGGGTCAAGTTCGTTGTATCGTCATGGCTGACTCGTGTTGCAGGTTCATGCCGGCAGACGCTTTCTGGACGCTCACCATGGCCATCAATGTGTATCTCACATTCTACCACAAGTTTGATGCTCAGCGCCTCCGAAAGATGGAGTTGACGTATTTGGTGGGCTGCTACGGAGTCCCTGCCATTCCCGCATTTGCCTTTCTTTTCATACGAAACAGAGAAGGGGAGCGAGTATACGGCAATGCCACTTTGTGGTGCTGGATCAGTCCAGAATGGGATGTTCTGCGCATTGCAGTGTTCTATGGTCCTGTTTGGTAAGGCTCTACGAGCATCATGACCTCCCTCCGAGGCTGGGTGGTGGCTAATCCATGAACGGTCAGGATTGCCATCTTCATTACATTTTTCATCTACCTGCGGGCCGGCCGCACCATCTACGAGAAACGCAGACAGTTGCGAGGGTTTCATCCATCCGATCCGGACCCTCTATCTGTCAGCGGCGAGACTCTAGGTACTCTCAAAACCACCGAAGTCACCATCACGTCTGAGATGGCAGGGGACAGAGGCATCCAGTTAAACAAGATGAACTCCCAGGACCCGACTGGCGGCCCACGCTCCCCGGGCGTCAATGGCGCCTACTCCGTCTACATTTCTGCTGACACCAACATCGCAAATCATGTCAGAGAGGAAGTTCCCCCAGCGTCCCCCATCACGGCTGCACGGCCGACGCAGCCGCCCGCTTCTCGGCGACCGACCAACGTCGCCCGGCGACGCAACCACGACTTGAACACGGCCACGTGGGCGTACACAAAGTGCTCCATCCTCTTCTTCACCGCCATCCTCATCACCTGGATCCCGTCCAGTGCCAACAGGGTCTACTCGCTCGTGCATGATAGAGAAGTGTCCTTGCCCCTCGAGTACATGAGCGCATTCGTGCTCCCGCTCCAAGGAGCTTGGAATGCCGTCATTTATGCCACCTTCTCGTGGTCAGCCTGCAAAGATCTCTTTGCCTCGCTGAGGCCGAAAAAGAGACTCTCGGTTTCGAGCTTCGACGGTCAGGGCCACGGCAGCAACAGAAAGGCAATCATGACAGGCAGCAGTCCTCCGCAACGACACCAATCTCACTTCAGGCGGCCTTCCAGAGCATTGGAGTCGGACAGCACCACGGAGCTGGCGGCCCGCTCCCTCGACTCGCCCGACGACAGCCACCACTGCTGATTTTGTTGCTGCTTTCTCTTTAATTTTATTATTCTTTGTTTGCACGATACCAGGGTCGCATACATCTTCACTTGTACATATAATGGCTACAGTGCGCACAAAGTGCAGTGGGCCGCGGCACAACAGCGACGATGCGCAGTCCACCCTGTCGACTGGGCACGCAAGCATCAGCAGCCACAATCAAAACTCTAATGTGTGCACGACACTTTTGAGCGAGGCTATAGTTTTCATAGTTGCCGCCAAGATAATGGTCAGATATATTTTCAGCTACGCCCCGTCCACAAATGGCAAAGCATCCCTCACCGTGAACCTAAAAAACCCGTGTTTCTCCGCCCACGTCTCGTAGTTGCAGTAATCCTAGGCGGACACCAAACGCCGCAGCCACAGTATGGGGTACCACTCGGCTATCTTGCGGCGGGGGACACCGACAAAGTCAAGATACGCACCACTACGACGCTGCAATCTCGACAGGGCTGTCGGGGTTGGGCGCGTCAGCGTAGAGTGATCGACATGTCACAACGTTCTTGCGGTTTTTTTTGCGGCATCACCTCGTCGCCGACGTCAGCTCAGCGGCTTTGTTTGGTTTACCGAGCGAGACATGGCGCTGCGGGGGATGAGGAGGCCCGGTGGTGTAGCCATGATGCTTTGTGGGCAGGCAACGTGCTGTGGTGCTGATCTGCTGCTCAAGACACAAACTCCCTTGCATGACTAGTTCTGTTGTTTCGTGGCCGCGTGGGTCGTGCGTGTGCTAAGATACTTTTACCAAGTACGGAGTAGACATTGTCCTGTTGCGAGGCTCGCCAAAAAAAAACCCCATCCTCCTCCCCCACACCTGAGGAGCAAGACATCACCGAAAATCCGAACTTCTGCACAGAGTCCTTTTACCCGCCGCAAGGGGGAGTGTCAGCCATCTACATATCTCTCCCCGTTATCTGACTGAATAAACATGAAGTAATGTACGTGATTAAGTGGCCTTGACGGCTTGTATGGAATGGTACTCCCAGTACGTGCCCAGTTCGAGACACTCTTGCACGCAGGCCGGATCGTCCCACCACCACGTCTTTGCCGTGACGAATTCGCCCCAGACTTCGCGCCAGAGCATTCGTCCCACGATGCTCCTGAGTTCGGCTCGAGATTTCTTGCTCTGATTGTGGCTCGCGTCTCCCGCCCAGCCGGTATGGATGTTTTGGGGGTTTGCGTAGAACTTGGTCGTCGTCAGTGTGCTTCCCACGCCCCTCAGACAAGCGTCTCCCAGTAACTTGGGGATCTTGCCGCTGGGGTAGAGGCAATGCGATTGCTCGCGGAGGTTGAGCAAGAGATTCTCCGTCAGCCATCTCCGCATTTCCACCCCCAGGGCGCTCGTGCTTGGTATCGGATCAATTAGCATTAAATGTAGCGTACCCCTTGGCTTGAGACATCTGTTGACGTTGTGCAGAAGTGATGCGATTTCCGCCTCGCGGCAGAGGGACGGTAGACGCATGGAGAATACCACGTCAAACTGGTAGTCGAGCTTGAAGAAATAGGAGCACTTTTTGGCGTTGTAGATTGCGCGCACGTTGGGCGCCGTCTCAGAAGAGAGAGGCTTTTCGGACATGTGGTGAATCCTCGAGTCGGGCCTCAGAGCAGCCAGATAATGCGCAGAGTCTGTTCGCGGTCGTCAGCACATGTGCGGAAAGAAGAGGAAGCATATAGCTGAAGGCGGGACAGATACATCTTGGTTCATGAAGGGCCAGAATTTGCTGATTGACTCCTGTGAGGCCGGGCTGTCCGTGATACTGCGTCTCTGGTCCGCCTGGCTTCGCCTGATCAAGATGATGCAGGACAGAAAGCATCCACCACCTTTTGTTTGCCGTGAGCTGCTGGTACTTGTCGAGCGTCACGTCGCCTATCAGTGGCTTCTCGAGCTCTCCCAAGATCAGATCAGGCTCAGCAGAAGCCATCTGGCTGACTTGGTCGACGAGATTCGCGTATGGCTGAACAGGGCTCTGTCCTGTCGATCCGTCCTTTGTTTTATCAGGTCTGAGCCCTTCGATAAGCTCAAGTTTGAATATCGCCTCGGGTCGGTCCGCATCCCACAGCTGCCAGTCTTGAGGTTTCCGCCAGTTTGATGGATTGTGGATTGAAATGCCCCTACTTGTACCCCGCGGAGACGATCGCAGCGGTGACTTGACCGGCGGAACAAGCTCTGCAGGCATCTTGTCTTGCAGTTCTTCTAGTTCTAATTTGAATGCACTGCGGCCGCGCTGATCAGATACATTGAAGTTCTGGTCGGGCAGGACGTGGCGTCTTACCTAGTAGGAGATTTAGGTGAAAAGCCGCTGCCAGACACAAGAGACCGTTTTATCGGGCTTCGGAGTGCAGGCAAATTGTGAGCTTGAAGGTCATGCACAGCACTCATCCCTGCATATTGGGTCTTAGTCTTGCTTTTTAGCACCCCTGTGTCGTCTCCATTCACACCGAAGACATCATCTTCTTTGGGATGGAAACATGTCGGAGGGCGCGAGGCCGAGGATGAAACTGCATCAGAGATGTCAGCTTGAAGCGGACAGCAGTGTGTCACATCCCAGTCACTTGCCTTCCTCGTCTTCTTTGATACAAGAAATTTCATCCTTTGGCGTGTCGGCAGCGGGCGTGCAAGATTTGTGGCTTTTGGGGGCCCAGAGCGCATCGTTAGATGTAGCCTCCATCAGAGATTTGCGGCTCGGTGTCCCAAGTGCTCCAGACATTCTGATCTGGCAAAACTCGCTGGAAAACCTTTCGGGCGTTGTCAAGTGAAGCGAGACAGAGGTCCTCAGTCGAGAAGATCCTTTGGAGGAGGATGATTGCCTGGGAGTTTTTGACCTGAGTCGTGAAAAGGCCGACTTGCCAGACCCCTTGGAACTCGTCGTAGATATTGATTGTCTCGCCAGACTTCTGTCCGTCTCACTGCCATCTTGATCTCGCTTGGTACGGTGCTCCCCTATCAGCTCTCGACTTGGATCAGTCCACGCCACATCCCACATGGCAAAGAGGAGAAATGATGAAATCGGTTTGTGCTTGTGTGTGTGTGTGTGCGTGGGTGCGTGCGCGCGCGTGTGTGTGTGTGCGTGGTTTGCCGCTTCTTTTTTCCGTCTCTTCTTTGTTTCTCGGTTTTCTCCGCTCACGTTTTTTACTGAAGGAGGGCTAAGCGCTGAATCTTCAACAGAAATAGTATCAAATGACGAGGTCCTTGCTTCACCAGCCGATGTGTGAGCAAGTAATGAGTGTGACGATGTGAGAGTGCTGTTGGGGTGTGACAGCCGGGATACTGAGGCTCCTTAAAATCGAGCTGTCAAAAGAGGCATCTAGATACGCTCTTCATGCCTGATCTCGATTTCTCCAAGGTCTGAATGCCTGCCAAGTCCGGGGCAGAAGGGAGGGGAAGGGGAAACAGATGAGCCGAAGATTGGACCCAAGCTGCAAACCGAATGGAACGCCTACTTTTCGAGTTATGTGTGGGCCAAGGCTGACTAGGAGAAATGGACAAATTAGGAAGATCGAGTGCGTCGGTCAAGAAACGAGGGTGCATAGGGCCGGGGCAGGCATTCCTGCACAGCAAAGTGGCATGGAGAAGGAGCTGATGCACGACGCCGACGCTGTGCCACAGGCTGATGGATGGTCTGTATCTCGACGAGGTGGACACGGGTGCATGCAGATGCCCGATGCCAGGGCCCAATCGCTTGTGGCTGCGCGTGGTACATGATGTGCTGTAAGCGAGTTCGATAGGAGGGGAGGGGGGCTGGATGGCTGGAGACGGGCATGGGGGTTGGGGTTGGGATTGGGGTTGGGAAAAGGTAGGAGTGAAGAAAAGAAGGGAAAAACTGAGGAAGAAACCGACAAGATAAGCAACGACTGCTGGCTCACGCAGCGAGTGCCGGAGAGCCTCCATGAACAGCTCAAGTCTGGAACAGCGGCGTGGCGACACGTTGTGACTGAGACCTGCCCTTGTTGGTCTAGTTCGGGTGCATTTGCTTCCTCCTGGATCTTTTCTTGGATTCTCTTATCGTTCGGCCCCCGTCTCATCCAGTTCATCTGAGGGAGGAGGAAGACCGCGTTTGCGGAGAGGACGCACGAGGATTCACGACCGGCGTCAAGTCAAGCCATGCAAGCTACTGGCCCGCAAAGTCCAATGGCGAAAACTCGACGTATAAAGTGTCCGGGGCAGGCTCCCCTTGTTTTCGTCGCATGTTCCCCAGTCGCCATGATTTTCCCCAACATTATGGCCGTTTCCCGCTTTGAGAAGGGGGTGGCTCTAGCAAAGAAAGGAAAATACCATGTAAATGACTGTAGGGCCAACTGGGCGAAGTAGGACTTCACGCGTCCAAGGCACTCGAGTAGAAGCATTGGTGTCAAGGGTGTCCCTCACCCAATTCATTCACTTACCGTTTACGAGAACCAGGATAGGCTGTGGCTGGCAAGGAAGGCCGGCAGGCCGGCAGCCTGTCGTGCGTCGATTCACAAACGCGATCCTTGTGGGCAGCTGAGCATTCGTCCCAAGTGAATTGGGCCCGTGCCGTACCACCAAGCCTCCACGCAATAAGACCAAGACATTGTGAGGCATGAACCGACATTACCGATTCCCTGAATATTGGTCAGTTGAAGCGTGGATCGGGATCTCGATTCACTGCCAGGCCTGAGGGGGGTGTTCGTCAGCCCTGTCCAGCTGCATACAGCTGTCAGTGTCTCACAATCAGATGCCCACACAATACTTTTATTCCTCTTCTTCCATCGACTCCTTCCTTCCTCTTTCGCCACCCCGCCTCTCGTTTCTTCTCCTCCCTCCCTCTCTAGGAGGTACAGGACATCATATTTCTTTTCGCAGTAGAAAGAAAAGGCCCTCGTCTGGCTGTTGGTGGTTTCCATCTGGCATCTTCGCATCTTATCACTCACCATGACGACGCCATCTAAGCAACTTCGACCTTCCATCTTTGGAGAGATGCGCAGGTTTTTCCAGAACGTCAATACTAGAGTGGCCAAGTCTCGCATCGGCTATTTCTTCCGACTCGCCGACAGTGGTCATGTACGTCTGCCAGGAACGGGGTCAGACTCTCCAGAACCTGTGTGCTAATCTTTTCCGTCTTGTGCAGAAGGAGAGTATTGCAAGTGCAACATTTTGCCGAGAGATTCGCGCGGGTTTGACCACGTTTGCCACCATGGCATATATCATTTCTGTCAATGTTTGTTGTTATTCCCTCCCTCGTACCCCGTTGAGAGTAAGCTGTGGCTAACGTTGCGAGACTGCTGCTAAAAGGCATCTCTACTCTCGCAAACTGGCGGTCCCTGTGTCTGTGACCTGGCAAATAAAGACCAGTGCGATGGGATTCCTGAGTTCAAGACATGCAAAGAAGGTATTTGCCTCCGCTCTCCTTGCAACAAGAATCGAATCACGGTAGTTGACACGCGTAGCTGTTCGGCGAGACTTGATTACCGCCACGGCTGCCCTCTCAGGCATGGCTTCCTTGGTCTTTGGTTTGGCAACGAATCTTCCTGTGGCGATTGCGTAGGTGTTTGCTCGCTGCCATTTTACCTCATGCTTATGAGTTCGGCTGAGACTTGTTGCAGGCCGGGTATGGGACTAAATGCATACTTCGCATTTCAGGTTAGTCGACTTCCCTGTCACAAGTGCCGAAGGACGATTATACTCACGTGCCACCTCTTCTAGGTCGTCGGTGTTAACGGAAGTGGCAAGATCCCATACAAGACTGCCTTGACGGCAGTTTTTGTCGAGGGCCTCATCTTTGTTGTGCTGGCCTTGACAGGCATGCGGCAATGGCTCGTCAAAATCATTCCATCTACGCTGAAAACGGCAACCGGGGTCGGTATCGGATTTTTCCTGGCTGAGATCGGGCTCTCATATAGCGTCGGCATCGGAGCCATCACGGGCGGCGGCACTGCCACTCCTCTTGCCATAGGCGGCTGTCCGGTCGAGCTTCTCAGTCCGACGACTGGCATGTGCGAGTCTGGACAGATGACGAGCCCCAAGGTGAGGCAGAACTTGAAATCTTTGTTTGCCTTTCGTCTCCCACTGTTAACGCTTTATTGAGATGTGGCTCGCCGTGTTCTGCGGCGGCATCATGACGGCTTTCCTCATGGCCTACCGAGTAAAGTACGCGCTGGTCATCGGTATCGCCCTCGTCTCCGTCATTTCCTGGCCGTGAGTTGCCTAATCTTTCTCTCTCGGCTTGAAGAATATCGCTGACGCTGGTCTTTCGCCTCGCGCCTTCCTTTCAACTTCTATCAGTCGCGGCACCTCAGTCACATACTTCCCTGACACGGAAGAAGGCAACGCCCGCTTCGAGTTCTTCAAGCAGATTGTGGCATGGCACCCAATCCAAAACACGCTCAACCAGCTGGACTGGACCTTTGCCAATGACGGATCGCAGTTCGCCTTGGCCCTCTTCGCTTTTCTCTATGTCGACATCATCGACGCAACGGCCACGTTGTACTCTATGGTGCGTTTCTGTGACAGGCCGAATAGCAAGAACGGCGACTTCTCTCGTTCCACGCTGGCTTATTGCACGGACGCACTGTTCATCTCTGTCGGCGCACTCTTCGGCTGCTCCCCTGTCACAGCTTTTATTGAAAGCGGTGCGGGGATAGCTGAGGGGGGCCGCACTGGCATTACCGCCATCGTAACCGGCTCATGCTTCCTTGCTTCCATTTTCTTCGCGCCTCTGTTCGCGTCGCTGCCTCCGTGGGCAACAGGCTGCACGCTCGTCATGGTGAGTTGACCTTTCCCGTTTTCTTTCTGCGATGTCGTACTCATTCGTTTGCAATATGGTAGGTAGGATGTATGATGATCAGGCAAATCACTCAAGTGAATTGGTACTACATCGGCGATGTGCTCCCGTCGTTTATCGTCATGTCTTTCATCCCATTCAGCTACAGCGTCGCATATGGCCTGATTGCGTGAGTCCCCGCCTCACCCGCCCTGTCAAATTTTGTTACGTGACCCGAAGTTGACCATACCAGGGGCATATTGGTGTACACGGTCTTGAACGGGCTCGTGGGAATACTGGTCTATGTCAGTGGAGGCAAGCTCGAGCCGCGTGAATATGAAATGAAAGAATACTGGACTTGGAAGGGTCACGGTCGACCGCCATGGTTCGTGCGAGCAATGAAGTCTCGGCGCCGTCGCAAGGGCGCGAAATCGGCTCAAGGACTTGAGACTGCCGGGGACAGTCACGACAATCACAATGACACCGTTGACCTGGCGCGGGCCAAGACCATATCGAACGACTTCTCGAGCGCAACAAAATAGATACACGGCCGTATGGCTAAGGCTCTCCACGTTGTCGGTGGGGCCCTCACTATCAAAAGTGACGATGTGACGAGACAAAAGGTGCACGAGAACCTTGTGGTCGGTTGAAGAGCTGACGAGAGCAATGCTGATGTGACTTTCTTATTGCTTCCCTTGCAGCTGGAATATGTTCCGTCGCCCGTCAATATGAGAGAAAGGCAATGCTGTATTTAGCAAGTATTTATGTCATGGAGCAAACCGTCATGACGGCTATCATACCATGAATCTAGAGAATCGTTTCCGTCTGGGGCGATGAGATGTTGAACGACGATCAAGCGCAGAGCGAAATGCAGGTGGTGCTCAATAGAATCAAAAGTCGAGGACGAGCTTGAGGGCCAGTGCGTGCCCGCCATGCACAAGAATATCATCCCATGAAACTGGGGGGTGCAGAGAAATAAAACCTTGTTTCTGTCTGCGATGAATAGGCTCCCAAAACGACATGCAAAACGCATATCATGACTCGTCCATGGCGTCATCAGGGTTCTTGGACGCATTCACGCTTTCCACCACCCTCCGTCGCTCCTCCATGTCCTTCAAACTCTGCAACCCCTCCTCCACCCATTTATCCACAGCGGCGTCGCCGCCCTCATCCAGCTTCGCCTTGACCACACCCTTGAGCATCTCGGCGGCGAATCCAACAAAGTTGTGCCGTCGCAGGGCGTTCTCGAACTGCCAGTCGTGGCGCTTCCTCTGCTCGCTCTCCAGCAGGTCATCGTCGCCGAGCTCCTCGGCGCGAGCACGCAGGTCCCTACACACGGCGAGCAGATTGAACCTAATCTCGGCGGCGCCGTACCGGGCCACGCGCTTCTCAACCACGTCAACCACCTTGGCGGGGAAGTCCTCGACGCTACACGGCCCGTGGGCGATAGGCGCAGGCTGCAAGCCATCGAGCTCGTACAGCACGCCATCCACAGGCGTGTAAGCAATAAAGTGGAAGGCATCCTCGGCCTCGTCGCCGGCCTTGCGCGTCTCGTCAGCAAACGGACTGCTCCGCGCAAAGCTGTTGTGCACCTCCCTGATCAGCTCCGAGTTGCTGAGGGCCTCGCCCCGAATATCCGGCGGCAGGCACTTGGCAAAGTCGCGGAAATCCCTCATGTGCGCCCCCATGACAATTTCGGGCTTGTTCAGCACGACGCTCAGCAGCGCCTGCGTCGCACACGCGTTCTGGATCGTCTGCGTCGCGAAGAAGATGCGCTCCGACGCGCCGTAGTCGAAGTCGCCGTCGAGCGGCTTGTCGGCCACGTACGGTCCATCGGTAGGGTACTTGAAGAGGAAGATGACGCCGTGCAGCGGCTGCAGCGCCGCGAGTTCCGACGCCTCTAGCTCGAACAGCTCTTCGCACTGGACGTCTTTGATGCCGAGGTCCTCAACGAGTGACGTGAAGACGCCCTGGCCAGCCGGCGACAAAGACAGCCACCACTCATTAGCCTGCTTGTCTTTCCTCGCCGCATCCAAGTCTCTGCCCCACGTACCGCATCAGACTCAACTGGACAAAGAGCACGTGTCAGCGACAGTATCACTCTCTCTCTCACTCGAACCCTCGATCCGGGGGGGGGGGG